>UESW01003891.1:493440-509096 GCA_900491605.1 Calamus simplicifolius
TGCACATGAATCCATATTTTGGTTCATATTCATTCATAACAAAAGGTTATGTACGGGGTGATGCTAGATATGAAGGATTGTGTATGAAGGTAATGAGTAGGTCAACAAGGAATCGATGACTCCTAGTAAGAGGAGTATTTATCCCAAGTAATCTCATCAAATGTTGACTCAGAAAATCTTTGATCAAAGTATGATGAAATTAGAAAAGGTTTTCTTATTTATCATCGGTTAAGTCTTCATTAATGATTAGAGATTCAAATGGATTAAGTATGAGGGTTTGACATTTATCCATGCCCATCACTTAATCGGGATAAAGAAATATCGAAGGATTGAATTGCACGGTAACTTGCCACTAAAGGGTATTTTGGTAATTTTATCAAATTCCTCATGTTCTGGGTAGGCATGACATAATGCTAGATGTCAATCTTATCTTGTAGGTTTTTATAAATCAATTAGATTGATTTCATAAGTCAATTTGAAGGTTGGTCCAGATTGACAGTTTAAGTTAGCCCGATTTGACCTGTTCAGATAGTCGGATACATAATCGGGCTAAATCAAAAACCTACTGCTGGCTAGATGAGGAACCCAGAGGGTCACACACAATAGAGAATTAATTGAAGAAGTTGAAAATATTTTTATTAGGATTTTTGGATCCTAATTGGTTGGCCAAGATCGCATACTAGCATATGTGGGCTAACCCGAGCTCCTGACTTAATCTGTTTAGGTCCATTTGCTTGCTGATTAGGCTAATAAATTTAAGTTGGATTTAAATTAACATTAGCCATGTGTTGGGCAGCCTATCTAGAGTTTAATCTAAATTTATGGGATTTTTCTAGATTTTTTATGATGATCAAATTCGAATTGGATTTGGATTTCAGCCTGATTTGGTTAGTTTGGGTTGACTTGGTTAGTCTGGGTTGACCCGGGGCCTTAGTCCTTTTTTTGAACCATTTTATTTCGAATTTAAATGAGTTTAATTTATTAAATATTATTTAAATTTATTAATAAAATAATTTAATAAATTAAATATTTAATATGTACTTTGTGGGGTTTGAACCGAAGACCCTTGGACCCTTGGCGCCCCCTCGGAAAACGTCTCCACCCTTTCTTCATGCCCCTTGGATGGCACCTTTCTTTCCATCCAACGCCTCTCATTGCTGCCCCTCCCTTTCTATTTAAAGGGGGCAGTAGATGGGATTCTGAGAACAAAAAAAAAAGGAGAAAACAGAGAGCCCGTAAGCCCTCCTTCTCCCTGTTCTTCTTCCCTTGTCTTAATGTCACTATCATATTAAGACAAGGCCCTAAGTTGAGATAGAGAAAGGCTATTAGAGTGTGTAGAGGCTTGTTGGAAAGCTTTTAGAAACCTTTTGAAGAGAGAAAGTCCAAAGAGGCATTAAAAGGCTGCATATGATAAAAAGGCTGCCAGGAAGGTTCTAGCAAGCAAATAGGAGTGCTTCTTCGAATTGATTCTGTGGATCACCTTTGGAGGGCATACACTTGTGTTCCTCTTGGAGATTATTGGATTTAGCAATCCAGGTATTTTTCTTACTTCTTTTATTTTAGATTTTAATTGATTTACTTTTTGAACTGCATAAAGGCGATCTTGAAATTAGGGCTTTTGGCGATGTTTGTTTTTCAAAATGATTAAAGTTTATGAAAAGCATGCCTTCAAGCATCCCAAAATTTCCATCAGTGGTATCAGAGCCTTCTTCATGCATTCAAGAAGAAATCAAATTAATCTATTATGAATGATTAAATTGATAGATCATTATATGTTTATAGCAAAATAGTAAGTTATGTTTAACCTAATTGGCATGATATGCATAATGTAATGATATGACTATATTACATTCATAAAATGGTTATTATTATGATTGTTAAAATAAGTAAATCATTATGTTCTGATGCATAATTAGCAATATATGTTATACATAATTGACTATTATTTATATAATGCAATGTCCTAGTAACTACTTAGGATTGGGTTAGTCACCATAGCCATTTGGTCATAAGAGCCAAGTAGGTTTTTAAAGGCCCTCTCTTTCCATTCAATGGGATCTCCTATGATATGTAGGGGTGCGATGTGATCTTATCCCATGAACAAGTAATGAGAACGGATGATTTTTTTTTAATCATATGCTTTTGTGATGCATATTAGGGCTAATATGCATATTAGTTGATATGATGAGATGAAGTATGTACTGATTGATTGTATGCCACAAGATTAGGGTTTCACTATAACCCTAATTAATTTAGAAATATGTTTAGAAGTATTAGTTGTCATTATGTTGTAAGATTAATGACACACTATGCACATAAATGGTTATGTGATACTTAGAAACATAAAGATGTGCTCGAGACGATAAAAGCCCTCCTAAAAATTATATTTAGTTGTAGTGTTATATTATCATGAAGCAAATCCTTTTTAGGGATTAATTGATCGATTGGTGTCTAAGAAAAGGGGTTCTAGGAAGGTAAAGAGAATGTGGTTTTTTAATTAGTTCGTTACTTACCTGGCCAAATTTATTTGGTGTCTAAGGCAAGAACGGGGGACTCCCACACCTCTTCCACTTGCCTGGCCAATTCGATTAATTTAAACCTTAGAATTGGAAATGCTAATTGGTTATAAATGCACTACAAAAATGCCTTCCTTCATACAAAGCCAAAATTATATCAAAACTATAGTAGGCTTGTTGAGCAAACTCAAGGCTTACTATTAGGGTTTGATGTAAAAATTTGACTTGGTGTATATTATGCTTTATAGTATGCTTGTTAATGTTACTTTGTTGAGCAAACTCAAGGGCAATATTATTCAATCATGACTATATAGAATGAAGGGTCTGACTAAACTAAGACATTATTGTTTGTTGTGCAAACACAAGGCTATAAGTGTCTTAGAGGCAAGTGTAATGTTGATGAAATTGGAAAGGAATTTCCTACCCTTGAACTTATAAATGTTTGTTGAGCAAACTCAAGGCATTTATAAGGAATTGGATCTCAACCCCACTAAAGAAATCGGATATTGGTTTCTCGTTTAACATAGTAGAGGGTTATGGTATTCAAAGAAAATAGTGGGAGACACAATTAGATTCAAAGTCCTTGTCTAATTATGATTATCATTTTTGAGTGGCCTGCTCATGTATTGTTCTTGTTTGTTTGTATACAATTAAATGGCTTCATCATTATCACTGCAGGGCATTTTAGATGCTAATAAACTAACCGGACCAAATTATGTCGATTGGTTGAGGAACCTGAGGATTGTATTAGCTCAGGAGAAAATTTTCTACATTCTTGATTCTCCGGATCCAGATCCGATCGGAGAAGATGCTTCCGAGGAGGAAAGGGCCACATTAAGGATGTGGCAGAATGACAGTATGACTGTCAAGTGCATCATGTTGGCCTCAATGAGCAATGAGCTCCAGAGGCAACATGAAAAGATGGAACCTCAGTCCATACTTCTCAACTTAAAAGAGTTGTATGGAGAGCATAGTAGGACTGCAAGATATGAGATATCTAAGCAGTTGTTTCATGCACATATGAGTGACGGCTCGCCTATTCAGGTTCATGTCCTAAAGATGATTGACTTAATCACCCAATTAGGTCAATTAGGCTTCATCATGGACGAGCAGCTAAATCAGGATCTGATCTTGCAGTCACTCCAGATTCCTTCTCACAATTTGTCATGAACTACCATATGAATAAATTGAATCTTACATTACCAGAGCTACTTAACATGCTTAAGACTGCTGAGAGCCATTTTAAGGGAGAAAAGGCTCATCTTCTTCTGATCGATGGGAAGAAGAAAGAGGTGATGAAGAAGGGTTTAAAAAGAAAATTAAACCCTAAAAGGAGCATCAAGAAGAAGAAGGCAAAGAAGTCTTCAGATGATATATCTTGTTTCTTCTGCGGTAAGAAGGGACATTGGAAGAAGAATTGTAAAAAGTACCTGGCAAGTTTGAAACATGATACTGATAAGCATCAAAAGGTTTGTTAATGATACAAACAAACTTATCATTGAGTTCTTCAACTTCTGATTCATGGGTATTGGATACCGCATGTGGGGCTCACATATGCAAATCTTTGCAGGGGCTTCACAAAATTAAAAGGTTAGAGAAAGGTGACTTCAAGCTTTGTGGCGCGAGTGGAGAGACCATCCATGCAGAAGCTGTTGGAACCTACTTGTTATTATTGCCTACAGGCAAAATACTTAAATTAAAATATTATTATTTTATTCCGAATGTAGTCAGAAATATTATTTCTGTACCATTGTTATTAAAACAAGGTTATGAAATAAAAGTTGAGAGCAATGGATGCTCTATATCTTATTCAAATGACTTCTTTGGAATGGAAAAATTTGTGAATGGTCTTTAACTCTATCACTCAATGATAATGTGTTGCTTGTTGAAAACAAAAGGAGAAAGAGAGATGATACCAATGAAACATTCCTTTGGCATTGCCGATTAGGTCATATAAGTGAGTCAAGGATTAACAAGTTATACAAAGAAGATTTCTTTGGACCTTATGATTTTCAATCATTAGAAACTTGTGAATCTTGCCTCATGGGAAAAATGACCAAGTCTCCATTTACTGGACATGGAGAAAGGGCAACTGAGTTATTAGGGTTAATACATTCAGATGTATGTGGACCCATGTCAACTCAAGCTATAGGAGGATACTCTTATTTCATCACATTTATAGATGATCTATCAAGGTTCGATATGTGTATCTTATGAAACATAAATCCGAAGCCTTTGAAAAGTTTAAAGAGTATCAAAATATGGTTGAGAAACAAACTGAAAAAGTATTAAAATCCTTCGATCTGATCGAGGAGGTGAATACTTATCCAGCGAGTTTCTTAATCATCTTAAGGATAATGGTATTCTCTCTGAATGGACACCTCCATATACACCACAATTAAATGGTGTAGCTGAAAGGAGGAACCGTTCCTTGTTTGATATGGTACGGTCCATGATGTGCTTCACGGATCTTCCAGTATCCTTCTGGGGTTATGCCCTAGAAACTGCTGCATATGTAATAAATAGGGTACCATCAAAATCAGTTCCTAGCACTCCATATGAATTATGGAATGATAGAAAACCAAGTCTTAAACATCTTAAAATTTGGGGTTGCCCAGCTTATGTTAAAAAGGAATTTGTACATAAGCTAAATGCTAGGGCTGAAAAATGTAGGTTCATTGGTTATTCTCAAAAAGGTATTGGATACCTTTTCTATCATCCTACTGAACAAAAGGTATTTGTTAGTAGGCATACTGTCTTTTTGGAAAAGAATTTATTCAAGAAGAAAGTAATGGTAGAATAATCGAATTAAGTGAAATTCAAAATAAACAAACTCAAGTTCCTCAATCAGAAGTACAAATTGATAAGGTACAACCACAACATACACCTCCTCTTCGTAGGTCAGAAAGAGTGTGGGAAGCACTCTTAGATATGGTTTTATGATTAAAAATAATAATGAAGCCAACGTCATTGAAAATGATGATCCACTGACCTATATGGAAGCAGTCGAGAGTAAGGAATCCGACAATGGCTTAATGCCATGAAATCCGAGATGGACTCCATGTATGACAACCAGGTTTGGATCTTGGTTGACCCACCTGAGGGAATTATCCCAATAGGGTGCAAATGGATCTTCAAGAAAGATTGGAGCAGATGGGCAAATAGAAACCTACAAGGCTAGGTTAGTGGCAAAAGGTTTCAAGCAAAGACATGGTATTGACTATGATGAAACTTTTTCGCCAGTTGTCATGCTCAAGTCTATTAGGATTATGCTTGCTATTGCTGCATACCATGATTATGAAATATGGCAAATGGATGTTAAGACTGCATTCCTTAATGAAAATCTTGAGGAAGAAGTCTATATATCACAGCCAGAGGGGTTTGTCTCAAGTGGGAGACCAAACCAAGTATGCAAACTTAGAAAATCTATTTATGGATTAAAGCAAGCATCGAGGAGTTGGAACATTCGTTTTGATGAAACTATTAAGGAATTTGATTTCATCAAGAATACGGATGAACCGTGTGTACATAAGAAAATAAGTGGGAGTGCCATTGTCTTCTTGGTCTTGTATGTGGATGACATACTTATCATTGGAAATGATATTCCAATGATGCAATCAGTCAAGACTTGGTTGTCAAAATGGTTTTCCATGAAGGATTTGGGAGAAGCATCCTATATTTTAGGAATAAAGATCTATAGAGATAGATCTAAGAGGATGCTAGGGTTATCCCAATCCAGGTACATAGACTTAATATTAAGAGATTTAATATGGAGGGAAGTAAGAAAGGTTATTTGCCCATGAGTCAGGGCATACACCTATCTAAAAGGATGTCTCCTAAGACTCCAGAAGAAAGAGATAGGATGAATAAGATTCCTTATGCTTCGGCAGTAGGATCAATTATGTATGCAATGTTATGTACTAGACCTGATGTTGCTTATGCTTTGGGCATAGTAAGCAGATTTCAGGCTGATCCAGGGGAGGATCATTGGAAAGCAGTAAAAAATATTTTTAAGTACTGAGAAGGACTAAAGATGTTTTTCTCATATATGGAGGATCAGACTTAAAACTAGAAGGCTACACATATTCTAGTTTTCAATCTGATCCAGATGACAGTAAGTCTATATCAAGGTATGTCTACACTCTGAATGGAGGAGCAGTGAGTTGGAAAAGTACCAAGCACCAACTGTAGCTGATTCAGTCACTGAGGCAGAGTACATAGCTGCAAGTGAAGCCGCTAAGGAAGCTGTCTGGATGAAGAAGTTCATCACCGAATTAGACGTAGTTCCTACTATACAACAACCGGTGCCATTATATTGCGATAACACTGGAGCTGTGGCACAAGCGAAGGAACCAATGTCTCACCATAAATCCAAGCACATCCTGAGACGCTTCCATCTCGTTTGAGACATCATTGAAAGACATGATGTGGTGATAGAACGAGTTGAAACAAAGAACAACATAGCAGACCCATTCACTAAGGCCCTTCCACTACAGCAGTTAGATCGCCATCTTGATTGTATGGGTATTAAATACAAGGGCGATTGGCTTTAGTGCAAGTGGGAGATTGAAAGAATTATGCCCTGAAAGCCAATCACAGTTGTTGTATCAGTGCAAAATTTGTAATTTCTCTCAACTCAAGAATGATAATAGAGGCAATTTTATATTTCATCATATGTTGTGTCTTATATTTTTTATGATGAACCCTATAGAATAGGGCAATGTTTTTAGGGTTACAAAGATAACAGTGAGACCTAAAACCTATAAACCCTAATCTAGAATATTTCTAGTCATAGGATCATCGATTTGGGGATCGATGAATCTGGATAGACTAGCACATCTTATGTATGCTCGATTGTGAGGGTGGTTGGTCTCACTACCACTTGTGTAGGGACACTAATACAAAGATGTGGGTGCTCATTAGGTTATGAGTTTACTGAATTGATCCGACAGGAGAACATCAAATGGAAGTTTTACTTGTTATAATAGATTGTTCTCTAAGTGGGAGTTGTGTAAGTAATCCTTAGACCTGAGACCACCATAGTATCTTGTGCACATGAATCCATATTTTGGTTCATATTCATTCATAACAAAAGGTTATGTACGGGGTGATGCTAGATATGAAGGATTGTGTACGAAGGTAATGAGTAGGTCAACAAGGAATCGATGACTCCTAGTAAGAGGAGTATTTATCCCAAGTAATCTCATCAAATGTTGACTCAGAAAATCTTTGATCAAAGTATGATGAAATTAGAAAATGTTTTCTTATTTATCATCGGTTGAGTCTTCATTAATGATTAGAGATTCAAATGGATTAAGTATGAGGGTTTGACATTTATCCATGCCCATCACTTAATTGGGATAAAGAAATATCGAAGGATTGAATTGCACGGTAACTTGCCACTAAAGGGTATTTTGGTAATTTTATCAAATTCCTCATCTTCTGGGTAGGCATGACACAATGCTAGATGTCAATATTGTCTTGTAGGTTTTTATAAATCAATTAGATTAATTTCATAAGTCAATTTGAAGGTTGGTCCAGATTGACAGTTTAAGTTAGCCCGATTTGACCTGTTCAGATAGTCGGATATATAATCGGGCTAAATCAAAAACCTACTGCTGGCTAGATGAGGAACCCAGAGGGTCACACACAATAGAGAATTAATTGAAGAAATTGAAAATATTTTTATGAGGATTTTTGGATCCTAATTGGTTGGTCAAGATCGCATACTAGCATATGTGGGCTAACCCGAGCTCCTGACTTAATCTGTTTAGGTCCATTTGCTTGTGGATTAGGCTAATAAATTTAAGTTGGATTTAAATTAACATTATCCATGTGTTGGGCAGCCTATCTAGAGTTTAATATAAATTTATGGGATTTTTCTAGATTTTTTATGATGATCAAATTCGAATTGGATTCGAATTTCAGCCTGATTTGGTTAGTTTGGGTTGACTTGGTTAGTCTGGGTTGACCCGGGGCCTTAGTCCTTTTTTGAACCATTTTATTTCGAATTTAAATGAGTTTAATTTATTAAATATTATTTAAATTTATTAATAAAATAATTTAATAAATTAAATATTTAATATGTACTTGGTGGGGTTTGAACCGAAGACCCCTTGGACCCTTGGCGCCCCCTCGGAGCGGATAGAAGCGCTCCTCACGTAAAATGTCTCCACCCTTTCTTCATGCTCCTTGGATGGCGCCCTTTCTCAGAGAGCCCGTAAGCCCTCCTTCTCCATGTTCTTCTCCCCTTGTCTTAATGTCATATATTAAGACAAAGCCCTAAGTTGAGATAGAGAAAGGCTATTAGAGTGTGTAGAGGCTTGTTGGAAAGCTTTTAGAAAGCTTTTGAAGAGGAGAAAGTCCAAAGAGGCATTAAAAGGCTGCTATGATAAAAAGGCTGCTAGGAAGGTTCTAGCAAGCAAATATGAGTACTTCTTCGAATTGATTCTCGTGTGGATCACCTTTGTGGATCACCTTTGGAGGGGCATACACTTGTGTGCCTCTTGGAGATTATTGGATTTAGCAATCCAGGTATGTTTCTTACTTCTTTTATTTTAGATTTTAATTGATTTACTTTTTGAACTGCATAAAGGCGATCTTGGAAATTAGGGCTTTTGGCGATGTTTGTTTTTCAAAATGATTAAAGTTTATGAAAAGCATGCCTTCAAGCATCCCAAAATCCCCATCAGAAGCTTCACAGTCAGCTACCATTGAAATGGGCTAGCCAAGCCAGCCTCCTCTAGATATTCCCGAAGCTGCTCCTATGATCGAGACTAGGGCTTAAGAATTTTCTTTTGCTTCTCTTTTTAGTAATTGGCAAAGTTTTTTGAACATTTGTATCATTCTTGTAGTATTGATTTTCAAGAATGAAGTTCTATTCCTTTGTAATTACTTGTGCTCTTCGCTATTTGATTATTACCGATTTAGTTGCTGTAGGGAGAAACAATCTCCGAGGCATGCATGTTTTGAAAAATTGATAACAATTATCAATGTGAAAATTTAAAGATTACATACTAATCTATCTAACATGCATCAAGATCATATCTTTGCCTTGTATATAGGATCGATTGATCCAAAATATGCATATAAATAAAACTATCAAGATCATGTCTTGATCTTCAAGGCAAGAAGTCATACTTCTTATCTTGAAGCATGCCTTAAGATCTAGGGATCATATCACTTACCTTAAAGGCAATTGGTAAATCCTTTTATGCTCTGCAGCCGTTCAATCGTCCGGCCTCTAGTATCGTCCATGCGAAGCCCCGAATGATCGGATTCCCGGGAGTGCTAGCTCGCGGAAAATGACTTTGCTGATCTTGAATCCTCCCACTTGAATTCTTCTTCTAGGATCCTCCACACTTCCGTTAGCATTAGAATCACCAGGATTTTCTATTCTAATTCTTTAGAAAATTAATTCATGACATATCGTGTGTTATTTTTCTCTTCTGTGTAATCTGGTGAGGGATGTCATCAATTTATAGTCTCTTTTTAGCCAGCCCATTAAATTCTAACATTTAGAATCCGCTGCTTGGCGAAAACCAAAGAGACGCCGAACTGTAGCGCTTGGTTAATTCCGACGTTCGGTAAAAAATCAAAGAGTCATCGAACCGTAGCACTTGGTTAATTCCGACGTTCGATAAAAACCAAAGAGTCGTCGAACCGCTTGGTTAATACAAAGATGCGCATTTATTCCACATAAATTCTAACACTTTAGAATTCCGACGGAATTATTTGGAGAAGATTAATGCAATACATTAAATTTTATATATGAATTTAATCTCTCAGACTTATGCGAGAGGTTTGAGTTTAGTTTTTGGTTTAAGCTAATCTAAATTTATTGGACTGAACCCACATAGATCATAGTCCTAGCCCAAATCAAATTTGGCTAATCCTGAATCTATTTAAATCCAAATCAAGTCTAATTTTAAATCAATATTTGAAATTGACTAGTCCTTCTAATAGACTTAAACTAAATTGAATCTTATTTAATTGTACTTAACCCAATTGAGATAATTCAATCAATCAAATTGATTAATTAAATCATATACGATTCTCAATCGTTGATCAGCAAACAGATCATCCTAGGAAACTTTTATGCGTGTGACTCTCTATGTTCGAACCTAAGCCGGTAGCATAGAAACAGCTTCTATACTAATCGATGTGCCCATCTAGCAATGGAACCCGACGTCCGGATAGGTCGAAGAGTTGCCGAGCAAACTCTAAGAACCTAAGAAACAATTACCGTATAATTCATCCACTTGACCATAAATGCTAAGGATGGCTTAAGAGCCTGTCAACTCTAAATAGCAAATCCATAAAGTGATTTCAATTTTAGTGATCATGTGACTTTCACATGAAGTGCCTTGGCCAAGGTCTTGCTAAATTGAAACACAAGCATTTCTCCTTTTAACGGGATAGGTCAAATTCCATCTTGATCCACAACTGACTACCACAAGTACTTGACTACACCTAGTAACCTTTCGTAGCTGGATTAGAAATCCAGGTGGTCCGGCACCTAAGTACAATGAGTTGATTGTAAGCCACTGGTTATGATCTTCATGTCTGAAGGATACTTATACCTATATCTTCTCGGATTAACTCTTGACAGTAGAGTATCCGGAAATGAGTCACGTTCAGTGAAATGTACTCCTACACTTTCACCTGTATGTCATACCAGTGTCTCTACACTCCTTGGTTAAGAGGACAACCAACAAATATGATATACAACATCCTATAATTGATAGTACTATGGCCCTGTCATAGTATATTCATATGGTCGCGAACCTTTTTGAGGACCTTCAAAGATAAATCCTCCTTTATCGTGAAGGAAGATCCTAAGGGCTTCATTACAATCAGGAGTATTAAGAAGATGTTCTTGTAATGAATAAACTGCCAAATAACTTTTATTAATATATCAATTTATATATAATTTACATTAGCACAATCATCAAATGATGGCTTTAGGATACAATCGGGTCACATCATGAGCCCCTCCGTAGTCAACCTTCTGCCTTATTCGTGTTTTAGGAACTGAAAATAGTTGTTCACATTAGACTACCAGAGCTAAGATTAGGGAAGGTCACCTTAATTGCCATGCGGCGCAAGGGGAGACTCTTCGTATATCCAGCGAGAGCAACTAAAAGGGGGACATGCGGCCAATCTTTTGGCTTGGAAAGACTCCGTCTCATCGGGCATGGAGAGGCTCCTTGGCTTCCACCTGGAGAAGATTGGATGAGCGACATGTGGCCCAACCAGGGATTGGAGTACAACAAGCAATGTGTCTTGAGTCCCAAGGCTCTCTCCCCATTAATGGCTGCCATTCCCCATTCCATGGCTATAAAAAGAGAGAAAAAGGGGACTAAGTACAGCCGAAGAGTTCTTTTCCGTTGAATGTGAGAGAGAAAGGCTTGTGAGAGCATAGTCCATGTCGAAATTAGAGGCCGAGGAGTTGGCCTTTCTCTTTGAGATCTAGCTGGGCTTGATGGTTCGGATGAGAAAGTTGCTGAAAAGCCAGCCACTCATAGGGCGCCGAAGAGTAAACCCATCGGATTTCATGAAGCTGCGGATAAGGCGCCATCAAGGAAAATTTCGAAGTCTCTTTTTCAGCATATAAGCATGAAGAAGAGGAAGCGGAGGAACTATAGAGGTCATACGGAGAATGCAAGAAAGAAGCATTCTTGCTTGACCTCCTCTTGTACTACTTCCTTGGGCTTCCCATAGTCAGCAACGGTTGATGCTGATTTACTAGAAGAATGCCTGAAGATCCATCAGGTGTCTTCTTAAAGGATGGGAAGCTAAACGTAAGTATCTTCGGCTTGAGCTTCTTTCTGTATCTTTGCCCGAAGTCCTGAAGTTTGCCATCCAACCAAGTTTGAAGGTGATCTTCGCATTCTTCTGAAGTTGAAGCATTGCTGCTGCAGTAACTGCAAGCAAACTTTCTTTATGAAATTTTTTTTTGTATTTCCTGTGATGTAATATGTTTGTAATGTCTTGCAATACACTGCAACTCCTTGTAATGAAATATTTCAAAGTAAATGAAAGATATTCTTCTTCAATTATTCTCTTCTTCAATTGTTCGATCCTTTTACTGAGTGTTTGTTGCTTTAGCTAGTTAGATATCACGACGTGTCAAATCTTTTGGCCTTACCAAGGCATAAGCTAAACTCGATCGTGCCAAGGCTAGATTTTCCCAATTTGACTGAGGTATAGGAGAGACTCAAACTTGCCGAGATATGTAAATATCTGTTCAACTGTGTTTAAGCTTAGAGGAACAAACACTTGGTTTTTCCAAGTCTTGGATAAATGCCATAAATTTGTCGAAACTCACAGAACATTGGGAGAAATAAGAACTTAGTTTTTTTCAAGCTTCAGGCAGCCCCACTCAGCCTTGCCGATGTTTATAAGATGTTCAGCCATACGAATCTTGGAGACAATAACATTTAACCTTGTCTAGGTCGTGGAAAAACCTAGTCGGTCTTGCCGACATTATGGAGCACTCGATCACACCGAGGTTTGGAGAAAGAATTTTACTTGGACATGCCAAGGAGCAGAAATAATTGCTCAGTCGTGCTGAGGTACGGAGAAAGATTTACTTGGCCGTGCTAAGATATGGAGATAGTTGCTCAGTCGTACCGAGGTACGAAGAGAATTTACTTAGCCTTGCCAAGGTATAGAGTTAGTTGCTTGACCATGCCGAGGTACAAAGATAGTTGTTCAGCTGTATTGAGGTACAGAGAAAATTTTACTTGGACCTGCCAAGGTATAGAGATAGTTGCTCAGCCATGCCTAGGTATAGAGAAAATTGCTCGATTGTGCCGAGGTACCGAGAAAATTTTATTTGGCCCTGCCAAGGTATGGAGATAGTTGCTCAACCATACCGAGGTATGGAGAAAATTTTACTTAGCCCTACTAAGGTATGAAAATAGTTACTCGACCATGCCAAGATATGAAGAAAATTTTACTTGGCCCTACCAAGAGACGAAGATAATTGCTTGACCGTACTAAGGTATGGAGAAAATTGCTCGACCGTGCTGAGGTACGAAGAAAATTTTACTTGGTCCTACTAAGGTACGAAGATAGTTGCTCGGTCGTACTGAGGTATGAAGAAAATTTACTTGGCCCTGCCAAGGTATGAAGACGTTGCTCGGTCATGCCGAGATGAGAAGAAAATTTTACTTGGCCCTGCCAAGGGACAGAGATAGTTGTTCATTCATGCCGAGGTATCAAGAAAATTTTACTTGATCCTACCAAGGTACGGAGATAGTTGCTCAACCATGCCAAGGTACGGAGAAAATTTTACGTAGCCCTGCCAAGGTACGAAGATAGTTGCTTGATCGTGTCGAGATACGAAGAAAATTTTACTTGGTACTGCCAAGGTACGAAGATAGTTACTCGACCGTATCAAGATATGGAAAAAATTTTACTTGGCCCTACCAAGGTATGGAGACAGGGACCCATAGGTCGATGATTGAATGAGGCTTGTCTTTTACCAACAACTCGGAGGGGAGAACTATGGAAAAAGATACACTTAAACTAAAGAGTGAAGTTTTATTATCATGAGAAAAATAGCTTGGTTTAGATGTACTTTACTGATGATACGCTTAGAGATTATCCGAGTTCCATGTCCGAGGGATAGCTCTTCTGTTGAGGTCTTGAAGCTTGTAGGTACCAGGTCTAATGGCCTCTACAATTTGGTATGGGCCTTCCCAGTTTGGAGCCAGCTTTCCTTATTCTATCTGTTTGAAAACTGACACTTTACGAAGTACAAGGTTACCAGGAAGGAATAATTTTTCTTTGACTCAGAAGGAATGATAGCGGGCCACACATTATTGATAGGCGGTCATTCGAACTCGAGCTTTTTCTTTGACTTCTTCTATCAAGTTGAGGTTGGCTCGGAGCTGCTTGTCGTTCAACTCCTCCAAGTAGATCTCGACCCATGGCGAAGGTAACCCTACCGCTACGGAGATGACGGCTTCAATGTCAAAGCCATTCTGAATGGAGTCTCGCCAATGGGGATCCTCTGTGTGTTCGATAGATCATAGGACGTGATGGAGTTTGTCTGCCCATCTTCCTTGCACCCTATTGAGCCGAGCCTTAATTCCTTGTAGCACGGTCTGATTTATAACCTTCGCTTCATCGTTAGCTTGGGGGTGGCTGACTGAGGTGAGCCGATGGCTGATGCCGTGATCTTTGCAAAACTCCTAGAACCTCGGGTTGTCAAACTGTCACCCATTGTCAGTGATTATAGTATGCGGAAGACCAAACCAGCAAATGATTAACCTCCATACGAAGTCTTTAGCTCGGGCTTTAGTTATCTGGGCAACCACCTTGGCCTTGACCCACTTGGTGAAATAATTGATCGTCACAAACAAGAATTTTCTTTGATCGATGGTAGGTGCAAAGGGGCCGAGGATATCCATCCCCCACTTAGCGAAAGGCCAAGTGGACGATATTGGTGTCAAATGAGAAGAAGGGGAGCCTTTGGATATTGGAGTGCCACTGGCACGAATCACAAGCTCAGATGAGATTATCAGAGTCTTTTGCATAGTTAGCCAGTAGTACCCTTAGCACAGTACCTTGTGACATAAGGCTCGACCATCTAGATGACTACGCAAATGGCTTCATGAACCTCCCGTAAAGCATAGTTGGCCTCCAATGGTCGAAGACATTTGAGCAGCGGCATGAAGAAGGAGAGCTTGTACAATCGATCATCAAGTAGGACATAATGAGATGCTTGCATCCTCGGTTTCCTTGCCTCCTTTCTGTCCACTAGAAGAGATTTGTCTTTGATGTATTTAAGAATTGGGTCGAACCAAGATGGTTCGGCTTCGATCTGCATTACTTGGTCGGCATCTGCGATGCTGAGCTTCTCAAAAACTTTTAGATAAAATTTTTGCTCGAGATCCATAGAGTCCGTGGTGGCCAGTCGGGAGGAAGGTCAACATGCATATTTTTGGTCCTCGGAACCTGGATAACTTCAAGATTAGGGAAGTTAGATGATAGGTCATGCACCTTTGAAGGTACCGAATCATATTTGGTTCTCGGGGTTTGAATTCTCCCCACATGTGACCAGCGACCAGCTGGGAGTCGGTGTAGATGTTTAACTTTCTCACTTTTAGATCACGGCGATTCGAAGCC
>UESW01003891.1:509406-696059 GCA_900491605.1 Calamus simplicifolius
AGGTCATGCACCTTTGAAGGTACCGAATCAATATTTGGTTCTCGGGGTTTGAATTCTCCCCACATGACCAGCGACCAGCTGGGGTCGGTGTAGATGTTTAACTTCTCACTTTTAGATCGCGGGCGATTCGAAGCCTAGCGATCAGTGCCCATACTCGGCCTCATTATTGGAATCTGAAAAGAAGAAGTGGATGCCATACTCAAACATTGTTCCTTTCGGGCTGGTGACGACTAGGCCGCTCCAGAACCATTTTTGCTGGAGTATTCGTCCATATGGAGTAGCCATAAAGCTTTGAACTTCGGTTGCTTGGAGATCTCCGGAGTTGAGCCATCCTCTAGTATTGTACATTTAAAAAGAAAATCTGCCAAAACTTGTGCCTTGATGGCGGAACGAGGCTGATATCGAATGTCATGCTCGCTCAGCTTGACAGCCCATTTTGTCATCCTTTTTGACACTTCTAGGCGATGAAGAACTGACTTGATCGGTTGGTCAGTTAAGATTGCCACAGCATGTGCTTGAAATAAGGATGTAGTTTCAGGCAGATGTTATTAATGCTAGTACCATCTTTTTGATTCGTATACCTTGTTTCGGCATCATGGAGCAATTTACTGACATAGTAAACCAGCTTTTGGATTTTGTTTTCTTCTTGAATCAGCACAGACCCGACAGCATTCTTCGAGATTGCTAGGTACATATATAAGATTTCCTCAAGCTTGGGCCACTGAGGAGTGGCGGCGAACCAAGGTACCTTTTAAGGTCTTCGAAGGATTTCTGGTAGTCCGAGGTCCACTAAAAGTTCTTAGCCGATCGAAATGCCTTGAAAAAAGATAGACATTTTTTGGTAGACCGGATGACAAAGCAGTTGAGAGCTGCTATCCTTTCATGAGACGTTGTACCTCTTTGATCGACATAGGGGACACCATTTTCTGGAGCTTGAATCTTCTGGGGGTTCACCTCTCAACCCCGCTAAGAGACCATGAAGCTCAAGAACTTCCCAGAGTTGACTCCAAGTCACACTTAGTCGGATTCAACTTCATGTGATATATTCTGAGCATTGCGAAGCTTTCTGTGTGGTCATTGATATGATGTGATGCTTCTTTGTTCTTGACCAGCATATCATTGATATAGACCTTCATGTTTTGGCCCATCTATTCCTTGAAGACTTTGTTGACCAGCCTTGATAGGTTGCCCCAGCATTCTTGAAGCCGAAAGACATGACTCAGTAACAGTATATACCTCCGTAGGTGATGAAGGTTGTCTTTTCTTCGTCTTCGGGTGCCATCCAGATCTGATTGTAGCCTGAGTAAGCTTCATGAAGGTCAGCATCTAGTGGTCCAAGGTGGCATCCACATGCAAAGGAAAACTATCTTTTGGGTAGGCTTTGTTGAGTCCATAAAGTCGATGCATATCCTTCATTTGCCATTCGACTTCCTTACCATAACAATGTTCACCAGCCAATTGGATAGTTTACCTTCCGAATGAAATTCGCCTTAAGGAGCTTATCGACTTCCTCCTCGATGGCCTTCTGACGTTCATGGACGAAGCACCCCTTCTTTTGTTTAATTGGTCAGAACATTTCATCTACGTTGAGATGGTGGACGAGAACATCCAGGCTAATTTTTGGCATATCTGAGGCCGATCAGTGAAGATGTCAGCATTCCTTCGAAGAAAGTCGATCAAGTCTTGCCGAGGCTTCCCTTCCAACTAGGATCCAACCTTTATGGGTTGGTCTAGCCAGCCTCGTCAAGTGACACCTCTTCAAGTTCCTCGATCGATTCTTCCTGTTGCTCAGCAAAATCTTTTCGAGCATCAAGCCCTTCGACTTCGGACCTCTTGGATTGAAGGTTGGAGATAAAATAGTACCGATCTGTGGCTTGGTTTCTCGGACTATCCCCACTTTCCACTCTATAGGAAACTTCATGGTAAGATAGGGTATGGATATTATAGCTCCGAGGGATATTTGTCCGGGTCTACAAAGATAGCATTATATGGCGACCGAAGCTTGGTCACCAAAAGGTCTATATGGATAGTCGTTACACAGGGCCAAACGCTCGCCCAAATTGTCAATGTGATGACTCCTTCAGGAGTGATAATATCACTGATGAACCCCACCAGAGTAGAGTCCACGGCCCAAAGATTCTCTATTCATAGTTCATCTTCACAAAGGCATCAAAACACAAATGTTAACTGTGCTTCCACTATCATCTAAAACCCAGTGTAGATCATAATTGTTAATGTTAAGGGACACAACTAAAGCATCATTATGGGGATACTGTATCCTTCAAAGATATTTGTCTGAAAAAAAAGTCCTTTGGATTTGACCCTCTTTGGTAGGTTTCCCTCTTCACTCGGCAGACATTAGGAAGATTGACCATGGCAATCATATTGACATTGCCAGCGGCCAATGGGTTCGGCGAAGGTTGCTGTCAAAGCTCAAGTTGGTGCTTCCCTTAGTTGTTTGGCTTTGGAGCTCTTCTAAATCGCTCCAGTCTTTTTCGGCGGATAAGTTGCTCAATCTCATTCTAAGTTACCAGCATTCTTCGGTATCATGTTTAGAGTCTCGATGATACTGACATTACTTCTCCATATCCCTTTGAGTTACATTTCTTTGAAATGGCATCGATCGAGGGAGTTGCCGCTCGATCTCCATCAAGATATGTGCCCGAGGCATGGTAAGCAGGGTGAACTGATTGAATCTCCATGCCAAACTTCTGGTGCGATCCCTCGATGGTGGAAGAGGAGCCCTTTGGCGGCGAGGCGGGCTAGCAGGATGAGCAAGTCAGTTCTTCTCCATGCTTTTCTTCTCTTTCTTCTTAGATTGTTCGGCTTGGGCCAACCTTCTTGATTCTTCAATCCTGGCATATTTGTCTGTCAGGACCATCATATCGAAGAGGTTCTTTGGGTAATTAAACTTCATAGCAAAATAGAAGTCACCCTCCTTTGATACTCCTCCCGCTAAGGCGGACATAGCTATCGTGGTTAAGGTGATCAACTTCTAGCATGGTCGTATTAAAATGGCCAAGAAAACTTCTCAAGGACTCCTCCTCTCGTTGCTTGACTTTGGAGAGGGAGTTGGATCTTCTTCTATGGCGGCGACTGCTAACAAATTGGCTAATGATTAGATAACCCAGTTTATCGAGGAATTGATGGAATTTGGCTTCAAACCATTGAACCATATTCTCACGAACCCCCTAAGAGTGGAGGGAATGGCCCAGCATAAGATTGCATCCGATGATCCATGAAACATCATGATGGATCAAAAACTACTTAAGTAATCATCAAGGTCGGTGACCCCATGATATGGCTCGATGGTGGGAAGCTTGACATGGGACGGGATCACCTCATGCATGATTTTTTTGGTTAAGGGTATACATTGCTTCACCTTGGGTTGACGATGGGGCACCTACTTGACGGCATCTAACTCCTAATGCAAACTCTTGGTGTAACTCCTGGTGCATCTTCTGGAGTTACGTTGCATCCCATTATCCGATACAGTAGGAGAGAAAGGATGGGGGCATCACAGCCGCGGCATCGAGTCGTGGCGAGAGAAGACGGGGGATAGGGAAAGAGCCCAATGGAATTTAGGCAGGTTCCTATCTCCATCCTTCTGGGAGGGCGGTTCAACTCCTTCATGGCTGATCCGTTGGGGAGGCTCATGGCCTCGAATGGATTGGGTGGAAGAGCCGTCGGTGAAACCGGGGTGGCTATTCCACTAGGCAGTTGTTGAGTGGGCACAACTGAGAGAGGAACTCCAGGAAGCCTCTGCCCCAACTGTGACAAGGCTTGAACTTGTTGGACCAACATGGCAAACTGGTTCTGGTGACCAAAGCTACCGGCGATGGAGGTACCTCGGTTGGTGATGGCTGCAAGGGCACCATGTTGTTTGTTAGATCAGGCCTTTGAGAGGCAGCTTGATCAGGAGTATCTGTGGTTGCTCTCCTATGGTTGGCCATCGAGGAATCATCCTTTTTGTTAGGAACCTTGTTTCCTTGATCTCAAGTTTAACGAGACTTGAGGGCTCTTTCTTTAGTGCCAATTTGTTGCTGCTGAATTTTGTTCTTTGGCTTGAGAACGGTGCACGTAGGGATCTAAATAGCGCTCTTCCATTCGAATGGACCTGTAAGGCAGTCTTTACGCAAAAAGCATAGGGGGTGGTCCCTATGAAAGATCCTTCAATGCTTAAGTTAGTGAAAACTCTTGGCAATCATATGAGAGAAGAAGGCTTCGGCAAGAGGATCTCCCAAAGATGACTCTTTGAGAGCAATAACCTTTACTAGAGTTTTTTTAGGCTTAGATTGCGTACCTCAAGGTGATCCTGGGACTTAGTATTTATAGACCACTATGATGGAAGGTTATTACTAATTTTTTGGACGTATCTCAAGAAGTTGAAAGCTGGTATGATTTGAATTCTATCAGTTATGGAGATCGTTGGTAGCCGGTATGATTCGAATTTTGTCAGTTATGAAGATCGATGGTAGCCGATATGAATCGGATCCTGTCAATTACAAGGATCGATGATTAGAGGAGCTGATGGATGTCTCATCAAGAACTTAAGATTCAGTTATTCATGGGTGACTGGCCATATTGGCTTCCACTTTGTTTTAGGATATTGGGAGCCAATATGATTGGAGTTCTGCCTATTATGGGATCGGTAGCTAATCAACCTCATCAGAAATTTTTGTTTTAAAAATAATTACTTCGAGATTCATGTGATTGAGGCGGTTCATCCTCTCGAACACTCGGCGCAATGTGAGGTGACAAGGGCACTTGAGTCGAAAAAAGGGTCCTCGGGCTCGTTGAGGTATGAAGTTGGCTCGGTCCTATCGAGGCATAGGGATTGCTTGGTCCTACCGAGGTACCGAGCAGCTCAATGCAGTTTGTCTTTTTTGAACATGGCGGTTAATGAGTCATAAATAAAAAATGACCCTTACCTTTCTGTCGTGTACACTAATATCAATTTGGTGACGATTTTATCGCGTATCATTAACTTATCTGGTTTATCACACACTTCTTTTACTGCAAGAAATATCATTACATAGGCTTTGAAAAATTTTACAAGAGGTTCTTTGAAAATTCATAATGCACCAAGAAGGATCAATATCGGTTGACACACACACATGTGTGTGTAGTATGTATGTGTGTCTATGTATGTATATATATGTGTATATATGTATATGTGTATGTATATATATGTGTGTGTATGTATGTATGTGTGTGTATGTGTGTATATATGTGTTTATATTAGAATTAAATTCACTTTGAATTGAAAAATATTCCACTTCTTATAATCATTTTTGTCTATGCAACAACACTAGCATTAGAATTAACCTCCACCTACAAGTTTTCACTCTCTACCACTCTAGACCTATCTAATTGCTAATTGAATCTTATTGTAATCAAGATCATGTGTCGCTAGAGTGAGAAGAGAATCCATCCCTATGATAATTATCTAATTCCTAATACTTGGAGGTGCACTGCTTGATTAAGAATTGGACCAAAATCTCTTGTTGTTAGGTAGAGGGCACATGACCATGACCACTAACATAACGTTAGGCATGGTTCCAATAAGATACTTTGGATCACCACTCGTTCCAAAATTTTGATGCAATAATCTATGAGTGTTGGAATGAGATTGTAATAACGATCTAATCCTAACACAATGGTCATGTAAACTTGGCATGTTGCACCAATTCCTAATCTCCATATGGGTAATGATTTTTTTAAATAAATCTTTATATTTTTAATTTACATAATCTAAGTTTGGAGACTATTTTTGGCTTCTCTCTTATTAAGTACCACTATAGTCAATAGGTGATAAAGCTTTCTATTGACAAAGTTTTGAGTTCTAGAAGTTTTAATGAAAAACCATCTGAGTACTACTTAATAATAACATTTAAATGCATTGGGAGACTTTGATATATGTTTGCTTGAGAAAGTATTTTAACATTACAAAATAGCAATAAAGAATAGATGACAATATGTTTTAACCTTTTGTACTTTAGGATGATCTGTTTCATTTTAACATGTCATGATATTATGATACATACTTCATAGCATGCCATGGTGGCATAACTTTTGTCATGTAGGCATGCCATGTAAGCATCAGATCAAATATCTTAGGACTTTATAGCAATGTTATCTAGATTGAAATGAAAAAGATACTTTAAAAACTTTTTTATAGCTTAAGGATTGAGGTTGACTTTAGAGTTTAAGCATTGAAACATAGTTACACATAAAAGGATATTAATTATCTAATATTTATACTATTAAGAATTATAATCATAAAATATTTTAATTTATACATTATTTATCTTGATATATAAATGATACAAAATATTTATTATAAGATATAATGTTTTATAATACTATAATATTATTATGAAGAATTAATAAGGGTAATTTTGCTTTTATATTTTTTTATTAAAATAAAAATTATTTTTATATTTTTTTATAAGAGTTTTTTTTGCAACATTTCAAACCTATCTACTAGCTTAATTAACTTCATTAGTCGATCAAAACCGTATGATCAAAAAAATTGAGTGAAAGTTAATAAATAGTAGATGAACTTTATTATAAAGTATATAATATTTTTTATTAAACATGATATTATTTTAAATATTATAATTTTTTCTTCTTATTATGCAACGTTCTCGTAATCGCATCTGATAAGCTAGCCCAAGTCATGTAATTAAAAACTTGAGTAAGAGTTAATAGATAGTAGATAAATTTAAGTTATAATATATAATATATTTTTTATTTTATATAAATTATTTTAAAACGTTATAAATTTTGTGCGGAAGCTTCAAACTGAAAGTTTTCACCAATAGCATTTTTTAAAAAAAAAGTTTTTGGAGTGGATAAAAGGTTGTTTCATGTTATCATTCTCATAAAATCATTCCAAAGAGCTTTTACACCTCCGCAGTTTCTTCTAATTATAATACCACAAAAGAGCTGTGCCTTCTTGATTGGACTTGACTATCTTGAAGTCGATGCACATTGAACGCCTGAAGAATTGTATGCGAGTTTGATGCTGTCACTCTATTAATTATCCTAGAATTTTAGGTATCTTTAGTAGCGGTTCTTAGGCGATAATTATTTAAGATAAACTTTAATGACAGTATCTATAGTATCAATAATATAATGTAAAATATGTCATTCAATTCAACGAGAAAAAACTCTTAAGGATCAGTGGGAAATTTTTCAAGCTTTTTCTATTCTGAAATCTAAGCTCATAGCAGTTTGGACTGGTATCAACAGAGTAATCCTTTTCTATTTCAAAATCTAAGCTCATAGCAGTTTGGACTTGTATCAACAGAGCAACCCAACAAATGTGGATCTAGCGAATCTTTATTAAAGGAGATTCTTTCACTATAATTGGATAGATTTAGGATAGAATGAACTACGACGGTGTATACCCGCTCCTTAGTGATATCTGAGAGTTTCTATAGGACTTGATGATTATAATAGCTTGCTATATACATCGAAAGGCAAACTATGGCTGACCATGTTACCTCTTTTGTAGAGGGTATCATTTTACTAAATAAAATTGATCTCAAGAAGATAAAATTTTATTTTTTTAATTTTTTAAATTGCTCTTGCACTAGAGTTGTATGATGATTCATTTATTAAAAAAAAATATCTGCGAGCTAAGAAAGTTGAGATGCACCGAAAGTGAAAATGCGGTTCCATGACGCTTGAATGCAGCGAAACTTTGTTTAGGCAGTGTTTGGTAGGGAAAAAAAAGTATATATATATATATATGGCAGTGTTGGTAGGAAAAAAAAAAAAAAAATATATATATATATATATATATATATATATTATATATATATATATATATAATTTTTTTTATAAAATATTTTTTAATTATTTTAATATTTAGTTATTTTATTAATTATATTAATATAAAAAATTAAATGCAATAATCGGTTATTTTTTTGCTCTTAAGGAAATAAATTAAAAAAATAATTTATGGCTAATGAGTTATTTTTTCTGATTAAAATTATTCTCAATAATCATTATATTATGGTTTTTAAAAATAAAAAAGATTATTTATAAAATTTTTTTATTTCCTTTCTCAATACATGTTGGAGATTTGCTAAAACTATCGGCAAGCATGATAATTTTAAGCCGTGCTTACATAGGAAGCTAATAGCGCTGCAGCAGATTGACTGCAAAACACAAACAGAATGGGTTAAAATTAATTTTAACATATAATAGAAATGTAGTATTTATTTATTGGCCAATGCCACTTGCTATCTAATAAATAAAAATTTTATTTAGCTTCAAATCTGCTAAATTATAGTATGTTGAGAGAATTATGTGAGGTCATATTTAGTATATTTTATTTAGAGGGCGTCGCGCGTGGTAGTTGAACAGAGGCAATAAATTGTCTGCAAAACACAAACAGAATGGATCAAAATTAATTTTAACATATATAATAGAAATATAGTATTTATTTATTGACCAATGCCACTTGCTATCTAATAAATAAAAATTTTATTTAGCTTCAAATCTGCTGAAATATATAGTATGTTGAGAGAATTATGTGAGGTCATATTTAGTATATTTATTATTTAGAGGGCGACTGTTTAACAGCGGCAATAAATTGACCGCAAAACACAAACAGAATGGGTCAAAATTAATTTTAACATATATAATAGAAATATAATATTTATTTATTGATCAATGCCACTTGCTATCTAATAAATAAAAATTTTATTTAGCTTTAAATCCGCTGAAATATATAGTACGTTGAGAGAATTATGTGAGGTCATATTTAGTATATTTATTATTTAAAGAAAACACAAACAGAATGGGTTAAAATTAATTTTAACATATATAATAGAAATATAATATTCATTTATTGATCAATGCCGCTTGCTATCTATAAATGAAAATTTTATTTAGCTCCAAATCCGCTGAAATATATAGTATGTTGAAAGAATTATCTGAGGTCATATTTAGTATATTTATTATTTAGACGGCGTCGCACGCGGGCGTTTAACAGCGGCAATAAAGGTGGATGTTAGCGTTACCGCGCCGTAATTGGCCTTGGTCATCCCGCAGCGAAGAAAGAATTTTTTTTCTTTTCTTGACTGCTATTTCAACACGCCTGTTTGCAAGCCCCGCTGGCGCTGACATTCCACCGCTTGGCAACTACCGACTACAGTAACATAATTAATTCTCTATTAGACGTCCATGAAAGGAAACTTCTCGGAACCTTCTCGGAACTTTCGCTTGATATTCTCGGCCTCTCTGATTTAATTCTAGGAACGCATTGAGCTTGAAGACCTCAAACTAATGTTTCGGTTGGAAAGAAGTAGGTAGTTAAATATCTAGTGGACGTATCTTTGGCATTCTTTTTACGTGTCACCGTCACCATCAAGGGATCGAAGTTGACAATGGGCTTCCAACAGAGAATCATGAGAGAGTGATAACTGGTTCGCGATCATCGCAGTCCTCTCATCCTTTCGTCAAGGAATTAATTAGACCAATTTCTTTTGCATATTATGTTGGTTGTAAATTTGTACATCCCACTAATTATTCACACAATTTTAATTTCATATAACGTCTTCATATATTTAACACATTTATAAAAATATTTTTATAACTTTTATTAAAAATTTCAATGCGTTATTAAAAGAAAAACAAATGAAATTGAATGGAAGAGAAATGAAATTTCTTTTTGCTTATAAGATAGAAATAGAGATGAAAAGGAAAAAAAAAAAAAAGATGGGGGGTCAATCGTAAACTGTTCCTTGATCGTCACTGAGTAACATACGGCCCACCAAGGGAAAAATAATTATTTTCCGTAATTTTCCTTGAGCAAGTCACCTATAACTTGCGTCCCTCATCAAATTCTTTTTTTCTATAATATACGAGTCGATGACGAAGTAGTTAACACCTGCATCCATTAAAATACGTTAAGTAAACTCCGTTGCCGTACGTCGGGACATAATAATTTGGGAAGCACGCGAAGCTCTTATTTGGAAGCTGGCCGTAGAACGCGGGGTCCAGCAGAACGATCTGCGCCCAGGGACCACCTCAAAAAAAAAAAAAAAAAAACGGGAAAAACCCAATCGGTGCGCTCCAAGGGCGAAGGGTCCCATCGGAGGCGTGGCCAGCTTCGTCAGCGGATGAGAGGGCGTTTCCACAAGCAGGTTGTTCGCAACGCAACGTCGAGCGATCCTCCCGTTTGGTCCCACCAGAGGCGCAGTCCACCCCGACCCCCTATTTATTCCGCAGCGGTGGGCACGGCCGCCAGCGGCTCTCGACTCTCGTTGTCCGCGCCAAGACTGAGGGGTTTGCGAAGGCGACGGGGACCATCCTCTACACAAAGGAAATCCTCTCTTTGTGTTTGGTGACGCAGTTGTACTTTGCTCTGGTCTCAACTCTCAAATCGACTTCTCCCTTGCTCTCTAGAAGGTACGGCGGCCTATGTCCCCTGCTTCCATTTCTCTTTCTCTGGCTCTGCTTTTTTTTTTTTTTTTCTTTTTGATTCCTTTTCTTCTCGTCCTAGCTTCAATCCTTTGTTCTGATTTCTACTATTGATTCAGTATTAAATTCCGCTTTCTCTCTCTTTCTTTTTTTTTTCTTTGGTTTGGCTTTTGTTTGGGGTGTTATTGTTCGACGGTTGCTGTCGTGGTTTCTTCACGACTCAGTAGCAGTTTTTTTTTTTTTTTTTTTCCTTCTCCGCCGTGACTTTATACGTTAATTTTGGCCTTGTTTAAGCCGAAGTTTTGTTGGTTGGTGGAGTGTAATGAATCTGGATGTTGAGGAGAAGAGTTGTTTTTTTTTTTCTGTCTCTCTCCGGCGTGTGCAGAGGTAACGTGGGAAAGGAAGAAGGTTCCCTCGCCACTAATTTATTCGTTCCTTTTTTCACGAGTTGGCATAGAAATATTGGCGTGATTCTCTTGATAGGTTTGTTTTTATCATAAAAACACGGCGCTGTTTTTTTTTTTTTTCTCTTTCAAAAAAAAGAAAGAAAAAGAAAAACTCTGCAGTTGGCGAGAGAAGGTTTTGTTTTTTGTTTTGTTTTTTTCGCTTTTTCATTTATTCCCATTTGACAAGATAAAGAGTTTAAATGAGGCATTTGGAATCTCAAGTGTACTCAAATCCTACTGCTGGCAATAATTGAAGAATAATCTATTACAAAGAAAACACGCTTTTTTTTTTTTTTTTGCCACTGACTTCATGATTACCGACTTCCATCAAGTAACAAATGAATTTATCAATTTCTATAGAATTCATTTGCAATTCTATGATTTACTGTATTTGCAAATATAACAAATCATGCGTTTAAAATTTCAATTATTCTTTATGTTATCATAAATTTTATTAATTTTGATAGACTTTGTAAATAAATTTTACAAAATAAAAAAGTAAAATTTTTGGATAAATTTTGCGCATAAAAAAATTTTGTCTAAAAATAGTTGCTTATACAGTTGTTATGATAGATTATTATATTAATAATTATTATAATATAACTCATATAATATTATTATAATATTATGATTTATAATAGTATATAAGAATAATATAATACTTAATAATATAAGTATTAATATATAATATAACATAATATTATGATTGTATTATTAAATATTAAATAATAATATGAAATAATAATATAATAAAATACTATAATTTTATTAATTATCATTATATTAGTATCACCCATATTTATGTTATAAGTAATAATATAATTGTTATGTTAATAGAATTAAATATAATCATAATATTAGGGATTAAATAACTTTTATTATATTATGATTACTATTTATATAATTATTAATTATAATTATAGTTTAATTAATTTTTAGTTAAATGTAATGATAATTAATATCATTGAATATAATTTGAAAATATAATTAATATAATAATTCTCCAATCAAAATAGGAGTAATTTAGGAATAAGGGACATTGAATGCTTTTTCCTTTTTCGTTTTTTGTTTAATTTCAAACATGGGACTTCATTTTAACCCCAAGAGTTTATGTATAGTGGGCCATGAGAATTCATTTATAAATAAATTTTGCTATGAAATTCATTTCATTTCATTTTTGCAAATGAATATTGTAATGGCTTTATTCCAAATGCTGTCTTCTGAATTAATAAACTTCATAGTTTTTATAGAATTTATTTATAGATTTATGATTTGCTCTCTTTGTAATTAAATAAATGATATATTAAAATCTCAACTATCAAATTATAATAAATCATAGATTTGAAATCCTAACCACTAAATCATGCAATTGCTTCTTTTAGTTGCAAATTCTATCAATTTTAATAGGTTTTATAAATGAATTATAGAGAGAGAAACAAATATTTTAGAAAAGATATCCCTTCTCAATATCATAAAAGAAACATTATTATTGTGTGATAAATCATTATGTTAATATCATATATTAATAATATTATATAATAATATAATAATATACAAATATTATTACAATATAGTAAATAATATATATTATTATAATTTAATATTTAATATATTATAATATCATTATTATTAATATATATTGTAAATTACTAAAACAATAATAACAATATATAATATTATTAATTATACTTACATTACATATAATCATCATATTATAGCTTAATAATATATTATTATATTATAATTATTATTTAAATAATTATTATAACTATGGAATATATTTACATTTACATTGTTAAATTATAATTAATAATTATATTAAATCATAATAAATTAGATATAATTATAATTAATATTATTAAAAATATTTTAAAAATATAATTAACATAAAAATTTCCAAACACCATTACTAACTAATTATTAAATAGGAGTGGCTCAGGAAAACCGAACATTGAATTTAATTCTTTTCCAAACATGAAATTTTATTTTAATTTTATATATATATATATATAGTACGATAAGGGTTGATTCGCTGGTATTCAGTTTTTATTTGGTACAGTTAGATGCTACTTTGAGATGATTTACCAAGGTCTTTTACTATTTGATTTTTGTTTGTTTGAAGGAAATCCAGTCTAGAACTTGAAGCAATGGAGGAAGAGCCGTTTCCCGCATGGTCTTGGTCAGTGGAGCAGTGCTTGAAGGAATACAATGTCAGATTGGAGAAAGGTTTAAGTTCTTGTGAGGTTGAGAAGCGGCGGGAAAAGCATGGGTGGAATGAGCTCAGGAAAGAGAAGGGCAAGCCTCTGTGGCGTCTCGTCTGGGAACAGTTTGATGATTGCTCGTCAAGATCCTTCTTGCCGCAGCGTTTGTTTCCTTCGCCCTCGCTTACGTGGAGGGGAGCGAAACCGGGCACACAGGATTTGAGGTGTATGTGGAGCCGGCTGTGATCATCTTGATTCTTGTGCTCAATGCTATTGTGGGAGTTTGGCAGGAGAGCAATGCCGAGAAAGCTCTTGAAGCTCTGAAGGAGATGCAGTCGGAGTCTGCCAAGGTTCGCAGAGATGGATGCTACGTGCCAGACTTGCCGGCAAGGGAGCTGGTCCCGGGTGACATCGTAGAATTGAGGGTTGGTGATAAGGTCCCTGCAGACATGAGAATAGCTGCTCTAATGACCTCAACCCTGAGGGTCGAGCAGAGCTCGCTAACTGGGGAGAGCATGCCTGTGATCAAAGGGACCAATCCTGTGTTCTTGGATGACTGTGAGTTGCAGGCAAAAGACTCCATGGTCTTCTCAGGAACAACTGTTGTGAATGGTAGCTGTGTCTGTATTGTCACTAGCATTGGCATGAGCACTGAGATTGGAAAAATTCAGACTCAGATCCATGAAGCTTCCCTCGAGGAACAGGATACTCCTCTGAAGAAGAAGCTGGATGAGTTTGGCGAGAGGCTCACCAGTGCAATTGTGATGGTTTGCCTTATAGTATGGGCCATCAACTATAGGAATTTTATTACTTGGGATGATCCCAGTGCATCTCTGTGGAGCTTCCACTTTTCTCTCGGTAAATGCACATATTATTTTAAGATAGCAGTTGCACTTGCAGTGGCTGCTATTCCTGAAGGTCTTCCAGCCGTGATCACTACTTGTTTAGCCTTGGGAACCAGGAAGATGGCACGGAAAAATGCGATTGTGAGGAAGCTTCCAAGCGTGGAGACATTAGGCTGCACGACCGTGATATGCTCTGATAAGACTGGCACACTAACAACAAACCAGATGTCTGTGAATGAATTTTTCACTCTTGGTGACAGGGCGACTACATTTCGACCGTTTCATGTGGTGGGTACAACATACAACCCGAGGGATGGGAGCATCACTGGCTGGAGCTCCGGCAACATGGATGCAAGCTTGCAGGTTTTAGCACAGATATGTGCTATCTGCAATGATGCTGGGATATATTGCAATGATAGCATTTTTCGGGTCACCGGAATGCCTACTGAGGCAGCTCTCAAGGTTTGTTTTATGTCTTATGTCTTTCCTACCAACAATAATCAAAGTTATGTTTTTTTGGGCAATTAGGAAATTTAGCAGTTTGCTTTTAAAAAAAACATTAAACTCCACCAAGGCCGGTCCTAAGCCCCGGTAAAAGAGGAGGAATGCATTAGGTAGCTGACCGCCAGCGTATAATTCCGATAGATCCTCTAAAACATGAATTTACTAAATCAAACTATGCATAGGGATAGGACAGTCCCTGTTAGAATGTATTGACTTAGTCCTGAATAGAGCAGAGTGGAGGAAGCATATTCATGTAGCCGACCCCATGTAGTTGGGAAAAGGCTTAGATGAGTTGAGTTGAGTTGAGTTGCTTTCAAACAAAAAACATTAGCCATTGATTGCATGTAGCTACATTGATAGGACTTGAGTACAGGAAGCATTGTATGTAATGGAACAGGGATATGAATTCTGAAACGAGCTTGAAATAAATAAAATCTGAAGTAATAAATGACATGTATCCATAATTGTGAAAATATCAGGATTAGTTGCATAAACACCAAAGACAGATACTTAAAGGTAAATGCACAGGAGGGCTTTTGTTTAGTTCCTATTAGAATAGCATGTATGTGCCTCTTTTATTGTTGATTATATTGATATTTTGTTATAGTTTATCATTTGAATCTTTGGTTCATTTCACATATCATGTATGTTTTGTGATGATAACTAGGCAAATTTCTAGTAAATCTTGAATTGAGTTGGTGGAAACAACTAATTTTGCAAGAAGGGATGATAACAGAAAAGTGGGATTCATATATTTTTAGGTTATGCATATGCTTACTTTTCTAATTGTGAGTTGATGTCGTCATGTAATAATTATGTGTTATTTTTTCTGAAGGTACTGGTTGAGAAGATGGGAGCTCCAGATTCAAACGCCAGGGGCAGAATTCGTGATGCAGAGCTTGCTGCTGGCTACTCGAGCGATTGTTCGGTGGTCAAGTTAGGTAAGCAGAAGCAAACTAACTATATGTTTGGCATTTGACAGTGATTGTGCAATGTTGCATTTCTTACTCATTTCTTTGAAACATAGGATGTTGTGACTGGTGGATAAGGAGATCAAAAAGGATTGCTGCTTTGGAACTTGACCGAATTCGGAAATCTATGAGTGTTATTGTCCGTGAACCAACAGGCAACAATCGTCTTCTTGTAAAGGTGCTTGATGGTTTTGACTGACTACCATACGAATTAGCAATAATTTTTATTTATTTTTGAAGATGTGCTGACATTATCCTTAACTCTATATTTCATGAACTGCTAGATTTTTAAGCAATACCCCTTCTCGCTTTACTGAGATAGTTAATGTTGCCATAACTCTTAAGTGAAACACTCAGTAAAGGCATGATTTCACATCTCTATACCTTGAGCTTGTGGTAGTTCCAAGCAAAACAACCCCCCAGTCATCCAAGGCACAAAAATATTGTGGAATCACATGGATATATTTGTAAAATGACCCTAGCATAAAGCATCATCCAAAAAATTATGGAGTGACATCAGAAGCATTCTTTGACTGTTTTATACTTGTGCAGTATATTGAAGCTTCTTGAAACATATATCGAGGAATTTGCAAGGAATTCATTGCTTAGCCTGCTGGACATGAACATTATAAATTTGTTTAAAACTTTGCTTCTTGAAGCAAATGGCTTATGTTTGCAGGGAGCTGTTGAGAGTATTCTGGAGAGGAGTTCAAGCGTGCAGCTCGCAGATGGATCAGTTGCTCCACTGGATGAACCATCCAGGCAGTTAATAATGTCAAGAGTCCATGAGATGAGTTCAAAAGGTTTGCGGTGCTTGGGTTTTGCATTCAAAGATGACTTGGGAGAGTTTTCAGACTATTATGCGGACACTCATCCTGCTCACAAGAAGTTGCTCAATCCAGCTAACTACTCAGAAATTGAAAGCAATCTGATTTTTGTTGGAGTTGTTGGTCTAAGAGTGAGTTCTGCTGCTATTTCACAATCTCCATGGCATCTCTTTCATTTCTCTTGCTGTTTGACCTCTTGAAATTCTAAACATGTTCTTTATTTCACTAACAATCGTTACATTTCAATTTAAATAGGATCCTCCTCGCGATGAAGTTGGTAAAGCAATTGAAGATTGTAGAGGTGCAGGTATCAAAGTTATGGTGATAACTGGTGATAATAAGTCCACAGCAGAGGCAATCTGTCAGGAAATTGGATTATTTCCTAGCATGGCAAGCATCAGGGGGAAAAGTTTTACTTGCAAAGAGTTCATGGCCCTTTCGGTTACCCAGCAGATTAAAATTTTGTCAAAACCTGGAGGTTTAGTTTTTCTCGCGCTGAGCCTAGGCACAAGCAAGAAATTGTGCGGCTGCTGAAGGTAATGGGTGAGATTGTTGCAATGACTGGTGATGGTGTTAATGATGCACCTGCATTAAAGCTAGCAGACATTGGAATTGCTATGGGTATAACTGGAACTGAGGTAAGTGAAGCTTGCTCCTATTTTTAATATAGATAACCTTTGTTTGTTTGCAGAAAGTACTTTGTGTTGCTTGCTTGTATGAACAGTTTGTGAAAAGCTTGCATGATCCATTTTGTTATTTTTCTGCCCTTGTATTTTACTTGTTTGATACACAGTTTGTGCATGTCCGCTTTAAAAGTAATGAGACTTTGATTTATCTTTGGCATAAATTTGCTTTGCTCTTATCATTTTATTTGTTTTTTGAAGCAATTCTTCAGAGATCATGATGTTTTTTGTTGTACCTCAAAACTATGTATACTTTTACTTATCATTCTCCGCATAATGGTTACTACAAGATCATTGGTGATAGGTAGCTAGCTATCTGTGAATTACATGATGATTAACTTGATTGATATTTGTTTCAGGTTTCAAAAAAAGCTATCTGTGAATTACATGATGATTAACTTGATTGATATCTGTTTCAGGTTTCAAAAGAAGCTGCAGATATGATTCTAGCGGATGATAATTTCAGTACCATTGTCTCGGCCGTTGCAGAAGGACGTGCTATTTATAATAATATGAAATCTTTCATTAGGTATCTCTGCAAACACTTTGCAGTTGACTTATATCCCTCAAAATGATATATACAATAATTCCTTTTCTGTGCAGATACATGATATCATCTAACATGGGTGAAGTGATGTCCATCTTTCTAACTGCTGCAGTTGGCATACCTGAGTGCCTTATACCAGTTCAGCTTCTTTGGGTTAATTTGGTAACTGATGGCCCCCTGCAACAGCTCTTGGTTTTAACCCTGCTGATGTTGATATCATGCAGAAGCCACCTCGAAAGAGCAATGATTCTCTTATTAATTATTGGGTTCTCTTTCGTTATCTGGTGAGAGTAATACTTGATCCTTCATGCTCAGTTTATGATAACAATGAAATCCTGATGATTGGTAGATAATTTTTGAACTCAAGAATTCTGCATTAGAACTTCTCAGTGGTTTCTCATGTTGAATATACTATGTGTCAACATATCAAAGATTTTTTTCATTTTCACTAAGCTTTGGAGCAGCTAGTCCAAACATACTTATATTTCATCCATATAAATGCATTCTTGCATGTAGAATAAGGGCAAGCTGTTCTTTGTATTTAGACAAATATCAAGATCTGGTGCCCTTCTGCTAAAGAGAAAGAGAACCGAGCAAAAACACAAAGCACACAAGGGCAACACAAGAAGCTACACTAAAGATGAAGAAATGACAATGAGTATCAAAACCCTGGGACTCATCCAAAAAATTTCGTATCACTTGTGCTTGCAAAATTCTGATGGATTGACCAAAGTTTTGGATTAGAAGCTCCTATACCAACACATCCAATTGATCCATACAATTAAGCAACATATACCATTTCAATAATTTGGTGTCTTTGGAAACATCCTCAATGGATGTTGTTATGGGCAATTCAGCATCTTGACACCCGTGTAGTTTTTCTAGGCAACGTTGTCTTTCAGAGTTAAGCTCAATGAAATGTGCTACCATAAGCATTTTCGCTGTTGCTTTCTTGCAGCATCAATATTATTACATGTGGTAATTCCTGCTTTTGCTGCATCAGGTTATTGGTTCTTATGTTGGTATAGCAACAGTTGGCATCTTCATCTTGTGGTACACCCAGCCTTCCTTTATGATGATCGATCTTTCGAGTGATGGTCACACACTGGTCTCTCTGTCTGAGCTCCGGACATGGAGAGACTGCCCCACATGGACAAATTTCTCACCTTCTCCCTTCTCGGCTGGCGATCAAGTGATATCTTTCACAGACCCCTGCGACTACTTCACTGTTGGAAAAGTTAAAGCAATGACCTTATCATTGTCTGTCTTGGTGGCAATTGAGATGTTCAACTCCTTGAATGCTCTATCAGAAGATAATAGCTTGGTTCGGATGCCCCCTTGGAGGAACCCTTGGCTTCTTGTGGCAATGATGGTTTCAGTTGGCTTCCATCTCGTCATACTTTACATTCCCTTCCTTGCCCGTGTTTTTGGCATTGTTCCACTGAGTCTGAATGAGTGGCTTCTCGTTATCTTGATTTCTTTTCCTGTGGTGCTCATTGATGAGGCACTCAAGTATATTGGCAGGAGGCGATGGTGGAGAAATCAGAAGTACAAAATGGCCTAGAGGCCACTCAATTGTGATCAGTTATGCAGACTAGAACCTGTAAAACTGTGCAACTAAACGTTCTATTATGCAAATTCTTATGTTTCCTCGTTTTGTCAAGGTCTATGTTTCTTCCCATGGGCAATCTTCATGCAGTAAACTTTTGTAATGATATTATTGTCAGAATAAAAAGTGCCAATTTGTGTAGGCTATCCATTTTCAGTTGAGTGTGAGGAATTCTCTTAGTCACTACCTTTTGGATAGAGAGAAAAGTAGGAAGGAAAGAAAGTAGAGAAGAAATATTTTCTCTTTTTATGTTTGGATGAGTGCGAGGAAAATAAAAAGAAAAGAAAAGTTAATAATTTACAATAATAATAATGCCTTTATTATAATACTTATATACTTTTTATCAATGGCTTAATATTTTTTTTTAGAAGGATCAATATCGGAATAAAAAAAATGAAAGAGTACCCTTGAGTTTTCTTGTTTTCTCTCCGAAATATCTCAAATTTTAGAGAGAACTTTTAGATGGGGCCAACCACTTTTTTCCCATTTTTTATCTCTTCAGTTTTTTCCTCCCAGTTTTATTTTTCCTCATCTTTTTCTCTCTAGTTTTCTTTCCTTCCTACTTTCTCTCCATCCAAACACAGGATAAGGTAAGTTTGGACGAAAGTTTTTTGAAGAAATTTTATGAGAAGTAATAATTTGAAAATAAAAAAAATATATATTTTTATATAGCTACATTCATAAGAGAATTTTAAATATAAATTATATAAAATTTGTAAATTTTTCAAATGATCATTTATAAATTTCATCCCTAAAGGTATCATTTACAAATCCCTTCTAAAAATTCATCTAAAAAATTATAGAAATGTTTAATTTTATTTACATATCAAAATATTAACAAAAATTTATTTAAACAATATTTATTTTATTTAAAATATTAATATTTTACTGTTAATACTTATATAAATATCATTGATTAATTAATAAATAAAATTACATAAATAAAATAACATTATTAATATAATACTATAATAATATATACTACTAATATAAATATTATTAAAGTAAAATATTTATGTAATTAAAATAATTTTCATTTATAATTTATGTAATTAATTTTTTTTGTATTTTACAATAATATTGATAAATATCTTATTCATATATTTTTATAGCATAAATTTTTTTAATTAAAAAGATATTTACAACGAAATATAAATTTAATTGAAATATTTCTAATATTATTTATAAATATTAAATATTTATTACATAAATATTCAATATTTCAATACAAATATTAAAATATTTATGTAAAACTATGTGAATTTTTATAATATTATAAGATAATATTTATAAAAGATTTTATAATTTTTAGATAAAATTTTATTTTCAAGAACAATCATTCTGATAAAAAATTTGTAAAATTTTAAAATTTTAAAATTTTTTAAAAGGCTGCGTCCTAATGCAACTTAAAAGGAATTAAAAATTCATACAATTTTCATAGAATTGATCTTTTTGTGTGGATACTAAGTGTCACAATGACTAGCACTATTTTGATGGTTCTAAAGATACCTTCTTAGTTTGGATGAATATAATATGAGACATTCTTAGGTAGTGTTTGATAGAAAAAATATTATCCCTCGATAAGTGTACGGGATAAAGTTTATCCCTTGGCTATTCCTAAAGATATCCTTTAACTATCCCATTGATCATATCAAATGCAAAAAGATAAATTCATATGATAACATTTTTTTACTCTTATTTGAAGAGATAATCAGCTATTCCTGCATTTTACCGGGAATAAATTGAGGGGATAATGGTTAACCATAGATTATTCCTTTGATTAATTTTATTTCTAGCTATCCTTTATAGTTATGACTTTTGAGAATATGAGGGGATATCCCCTAGATATCCTTTTTATTTTCTATTTCAAACGCTATCTTAGTTTGCGAGAATAAGGAATATCCTTTCTTATTCTCTATTTCAAACAATATCTTAGTTTACGAGGATGTATTGTGGGACTATGAAGACATATGTTCAATTTGAGCGAATATGATTACATTCGGATCGGAATGAGTTGGATTTGTTTTTCCTACGTTCGAATCCGATCCAAAAGTTGAACGGTTACGGCGGTGTGGGGGTTTAAAAAAAAAATCCGGACTTTAAATTTTCGGGCAGCCCGACCGGCCCACATCCATCTGGTAGCAACTCCAAGGATATCCAGGGGTATAGGACTCACGGAAAAGTCTTTGTACACCGCCCTCGGTGCAGCAAGTCCTACGTGGGCTGCACCACTTTTTTTTATTGGTCCACATGGATCCCATGTGGCCTGACACGATGGGACAGAATAGTAGGGGGATAATGTTACTTTTTGATCGTACATCCATTAAAAGTCGTTCAGCCTTTCACCATTGGTGTGCAGATGAAAATGCCCTTCCCTCCAACATACATCAACCCGCCATCTTATCGGAAGAGAGGAATGGATCATCGGAGTGAGGATACCAAAGACATCGAGGGCATCAATGGCATCTTCGGCGTGGGAATCCTCCGGGCGAGCAACCCTCTCCTTCTTCGCGTGGACCACCGGGTTCGCGTTGATAAGCCTTAAAGTCATCTCTTCCCTGCCAACTTCCCTTCCCCCTCCCTCTCTCGCTCGCTTCTTCGACCACAGTCAAAGCTCGCTCTAGTTCAAAACCCACGACACCCTAGTTCAAAACTTAAGACAACATTAGTTCAAAACCCACGATACCCTAGTTGGAAACCCACGATACCCTAGTTCAAAACCCATGACACCCTAGTTCAAAACCCACGACATCCTAGTTCAAAACCTTAATGCTTTGTTTGGATGGAGAGAAAAGTGGGAGGAAAGAAAACTGGGAGGAAAGAAAAGTGGAAGGAAAGAAAATTAAAGAGAAAATATTTTCTCTCTTTCTATTTGGATGAGTGAGAGAAAAAGAGAGGAGAGAAAAGTTGATAATTTACAATGACAAAAATATCCTTGTTATAGATGATAAAAAAATGCATCGGTTGTTTTTTTGGAAGGGTCAATATTGGAATGAAAAAAAAGAAAGAGCACTTTTGAGTTTTATCTTCGAAATCTCTCGGGTTTCGGAGATAAAACTTTTATGTGGGGCCCATCACTTTTTTCCCTCTATTTTTCCTTCTAGTTTTCTTTTCTCCCGACTTTTCTCTTCATCCAAAAAGATAAATTTAATTTTCTCTCCTATTTTCCCTCCTAGTTTTCTTTCCTCCTTAGTTTTCTCTCCATCCAAACAGAGGGTAAGACAAAGCATTCGTTCAAAACCCACGACACCCTAGTTCAAAACCCACAAGTTCAAAACCCACGACACCCTAGTTCAAAACCCACAACACCCTAGTTCAAAACCCACGACACCCTAGTTCAAAACCCACAACACCCTAGTTCAAAACCTTAAGACAAAGCATCAGTTCAAAACCCACGACACCCTAGTTGGAAACCCACGACACCCTATTTTAAAACCCACGATACCCTAGTTCAAAACCTTAAGATAAAGCATCAGTACAAAACCCACGACATCCTAGTCAGAAACCTACGATACCCTAGTTCAAAACCCATGACACCCTAGTTCACAACCCACGAGAGCCTAGTTGGAAACCCACGACACCCTAGTTCAAAACCTTAAGACAAAGCATCAGTTCAAAACCCACGACACCCTAGTTCAAAACCACGACACCCTAGTTCAAAACCAAGACAAACAGTTCAAAACCTACGACACCCTAGTTCAAAACCCACGACACCCTAGTTCATAACCCACGAACCCTAGTTCAAAACCTTAAGACAAAGCATCAGTTCAAAACCCACGACACCCTAGTTCAAAACCTATGACACCCTAGTTCAAAACCTTAAGATAAAGCATCAGTTCAAAACCCACGACACCCTAGATGGAAACCCACGACACCCTAGTTCAAAACCCACGACACCCTAGTTTAAAACCTTAAGACAAAGCATCAGTTCAAAACCCACGATACCCTAGTTGGAAACCCACGACACCCTAGTTCAAAACCCACGACAGCCTAGTTCAAAACCTTAAGACAAAGCATCAGTTCAAAACCCATGACACCCTAGTTTAAAACCCACGACACCCTAGTTCATAACCCACGACACCCTAGTTCAAAACCTTAAGCAAAGCATCAATTCAAAATCCACGACACCCTAGCTCAAAACCTTAAGACAAAGCATCAGTTCAAAACCCACAACACCCTAGTTCAAAACCCACGACACCTAGTTCATAACCCACGACACCCTAGTTCAAAACCTTAAGACAAAGCATCAGTTCAAAACCCACGATACCCTAGTTCAAACCCACGACACCCTAGTTCAAAACCTTAACACAAAGCATCAGTTCAAAACCCACGACACCCTAGTTCAAAACCCACGACACCCTAGTTCAAAACCTTAAGACAAAGCATCAGTTCAAAACCTACGACACCCTAGTTCAAAACCCACGACACCCTAGTTCAAAACGTTAACACAAAGCATCAGTTCAAAACCCACGACACCTAGTTGGAAACCCACGACATCCTAGTTCAAAACCCATGACACCCTAGTTCAAAACCTTAAGATAAAGCATCAGTTCAAACCCACGGCATCCTAGTTGGAAACCCACGACACCCTAGTTCAAAACCTTAAGACAAAGCATCAGTTCAAAACCCACGACACCCTAGTTCAAAACCCACGACACCCTAGTTGGAAACCCACGACACCCTAGTTCAAAACCTAGTTCAAAACCTTAAGATAAAGCATCAGTTCAAAACCCATGACACCCTAGTTCAAAACCCATGATACCCTAGTTGGAAACACACGACACCCTAGTTCAAAACTAGGGTGTCGTGGGTTAAACTAGGGTATCGTGGGTTTTTGAACTAGGGTGTCATGGGTTTTGAACTGATGCTTTGTCTTAAGGTTTTGAACTAGGGTGTCGTGTGTTTGAACTAGGGTGTCGTGGGTTTCCAACTAGGGTGTCGTGGGTTTTGAACTGATGCTTTGTCTTAAGGTTTTGAATTAGGGTGTCGTAGGTTTTGAACTAGGGTGTCATGGGTTTCCAACTAGGGTGTCGTGGGTTTTGAACTGATGCTTTGTGTTAAGGTTTTGAACTAGGGTATCGTGGGTTTTGAACTAGGGTGTCGTGGGTTTTGAATTAGGGTGTCGTGGGTTTTGAATTTATGCTTTGTCTTAAGGTTTTGAACTAGGGTGTTGTGGGTTATGAACTAGGGTGTCGTGGGTTTTGAACTAGGGTGTCGTGGGGTTTGAATTGATGCTTTGTCTTAAGGTTTTGAACTAGGGTGTCGTGGGTTATGAACTAAGGTGTCATGGTTTTTGAACTAGGGTATCGTGGGTTTTGAACTGATGCTTTGTCTTAAGGTTTTGAACTAGGGTGTCGTGGGTTTTGAACTGAACTGATGCTTTGTCTTAAGGTTTTGAACTAGCGTGTCGTGGGTTTTGAATTAGGGTGTCGTGGGTTTTGAACTGATGCTTTGTCTTAAGGTTTTGAACTAGGGTGTCGTGGGTTATGAACTAGGGTGTCGTGGGTTTTGAACTAGGGTGTCATGGGTTTTGAACTGATGCTTTGTCTTAAGGTTTTGAACTAAGGTGTCATGGGTTATGAACTAGGGTATCGTGGGTTTTGAACTAGGGTGTCGTGGGTTTTGAACTGATGCTTTGTCTTAAGGTTTTGAACTAGGGTGTCGTGGGTTTCCAACTAGGGTGTCGTGGGTTTTGTACTGATGCTTTGTCTTAAGGTTTTGAACTAGGGTGTCGTGGGTTTTGAATTAGGGTATCATGGGTTTCCAACTAGGGTGTCGTGGGTTTTGAGCTAGGGTGTCGTGGGTTATGAACTAGGGTGTCGTGGGTTTTGAACTGATGCTTTGTCTTAAGGTTTTGAACTAGGGTGTCGTAGTTTATGAACTAGGATGTCGTGGGTTTTGAACTAGGGTGTCGTGGGTTTTGAACTGATGGTTTGTCTTAAGGTTTTGAACTAGGGTGTCATGGGTTTTGAACTAGGGTATCGTGGGTTTCCAACTAGGGTGTCGTGGGTTTTGAACTAGGGTGTCGTGGGTTTTAAACTGATGCTTTGTCTTAAGGTTTTGAACTAGGGTGTCTTGGGTTTTGAACTGATGCTTTGTCTTAAGGTTTTGAACTAGGGTGTCGTGGGTTTCCAACTAGGGTGTCGTGGGTTTTGAACTGATGCTTTGTCTTAAGGTTTTGAACTAGGGTGTTGTGGGTTTTGAACTAGGGTGTCGTGAGTTTTGAACTGATGCTTTGTCTTAAGGTTTTGAAATAGGGTGTCGTGGGTTTTGAACTAGGGTGTCGTGGGTTTTGAACTGATGCTTTGTCTTAAGGTTTTGAACTAGGGTGTGGGTTTCCAACTACGGTGTCGTGGGTTTTGAACTGATGTTTTGTCTTAAGGTTTTGAATAGGGTGTCGTGGGTTTTGAAGTAGGGCGAGCTTTGACTATGGTGGAAGAAGCGAGCGAGAGAGGGAGGGGGAAGGGAAGTTGGCAGGGAAGAGATAATGCTAGGGCTGATCAACGCGAACCCGGTGGTCCACGCGAAGAAGGAGAGGGTTGTTTGCCCAGAGGATTCCCACGCTGAAGACGCCTCCGATGATCCATTCCTCTATTTCGATAAGATGGCGGGTTGAAGTAGGTTGGAGGAAATGACATTTTTGTTTGTACATCAATGATGAAAGAATTGAATAACTTTTAATGAATGTATGATCGAAAAGTAATATTATCTTTCTCTATTATGTTCTATCGAGAATTCATATGTGGAAAAAAAAAAAAAAAAAATGATGCAGCCCACATAGGAAGGGGCGGTGTACAAAGACTTTTCCTATGACTCACAAGCAACACTCCGGTTCCACCGTTAAAAGGCGCTTAAAGGGGCGGCGAGTGCCTCGTTGTTTCTCCGCCGTTTGCCACTCCTCACTCGGGTCCTTTCGAAAAGGGAAAGGAGAGAAACCCTAGGCGGCATCTTTCTTCTCGCCGATAGCGCCGATGGCCGACAACTACTGTACCTACAGCGATGCTCAGCAGCAGCGCCGGCTCCCTAGATGATGCTCAGCAGCAGACGCCGGCTCCCATAGGTGATGCTCAGCAGCAGGCGCCGGCTCCCATAGGTGATGCTCAGCAGCAGGCGCCGGCTCCCATCGCTCCCGCTCCCATCGCTCCCGCTCAGGGCTCCGTGAAGCGCCCTCGTTCCGATCAGGGAGGTACTCTTTTCGCTCTTTCCGTTGCCTAGGGTTTTGCTTTCTTCCACTTGCCATGATATTTGTCCGGATGTTTTGTTGATTTAATTAAGGTTTCGATTCTGCTTTATCGGTTTTTCCTTTTTGTTTTGGTGGTACTGATTGATGGCTGCAGTGTTAAAATGTCTCTGTATTTTCTATTTTGACGAGTTAACGTAACTGAGACCGCTTGATTCCTGATATAGTATAAAGATAAGATGGTTTGTTCGGAGAAATTTTGGACCCTGTTTGGTTCGTGATTCAGGAAACTGTTTTTTGAAAATATGGATTGTATCTAAAAATTTGAGTTATATTCTGTTATTTTTAGCATTTGAGAATACGTTTGGTTGGTATTTTCAAAAACTGTTTTTGAATTTAAAAGATGAGAGAAAGAAGGAATAAGGTGAATTCTTAAGTTTTAGGAAAAGACGTCTGAGATGAATCCGAAGAAAATGTCGCTATGATTTTCAGATTCATTCAGATTTTTAGGATCGTTTCGAAAAAGTGTTCAAAAGCAGTCCGGCCAAACGTGTTTTTCCATGCTATGGGTTGGATTTCTTGTTTTGGAAACAAAAAATTCAACCCAAATCGGCTGCCAAATGGGCCCTTCATGATTTGCTTTTTTTTTTTTTTTTTTGACGTGGATGTCCGTGAATCTGCTAGCTGAACTATTTGCATTTTTAAGATGAATAATACAATTGAAGGGCGAAAATAATCAATGATCCCATCGTCTTTGTTTTGTTTTTTTGTTTTTTATAGATAGATTCATTCAATTTGTTTCTGGATAAGCAAAATTGTTTCTGTCATTTGTTTAATCTCTGATCCAATAATTTCTCAGAAAAAGCGCAAATACAGTGTGGTATTAGTTTATTTTGTTCATGCGCTTATTCACTTGAATTTTTCTGAGGTCTTATTTGGTTGTTCAGAAGTGAAAGAGAAGCAAGTACACTTAGGGAGAGAAAAATATTAATTGGCTAAAAATTTCCTTCTTCATAATGTAGCAGTTTTGAGGAGAAACAGCAGTGGACAGTTGGTTCAATGTAAATAATCTCTTACCACTTTCTCTGCAATTTTGTGTTAAACACACTTGAGCAATTTTTTTATATGGATTTTCTTAAAACTGATTTAATTTTTGATTCTTTCACTTTCTTGGCAATTGAATAGAGTCCAAGAGCTTTTATTGTCTTTTTTAAAGTATGGGCATGAGATCTTTAGATGGTTGGGGAAGCATGGTATGTGGCTGGGGGGTGAAAGGTTGCGCACCATATATGTAGAAGATGTTTAGGGAGTTTATTAAACATATTCTTCTGCTGACTTGTCATGTGGCTTTTAGGTGCTAATTGACCATTGGTTAAGATTCTGATATAAATTTATTGGAGATAAAATTTTTTTTTACATTTTTGGTCAAAAATTTTCTTGCATACCGTTATAAAAAAAATTGTTCTTATATTCCATTTCTCTTGTACTTTACAATTGCTTATACATGCATGCATGCACATGTATGCATATAGCCATTTGATAAGAGCTTTACTTTATCTGAATCTTGGGGAATTTGATGATCTATTGGTGGCTCATGTCAGCACTTGCATCTGTAGCCATAACATTGTTACTAAATGATTTGAGTAGGTCAATGGTTCAAGTCCCGAAGAAGAAACAATGGGTAATTGTCTTTCCACCTCGTTACTTCACACTCAATGACTTCCTTGGCGCCTTGACTGTTTAACCACCTGAGCTAGCATTCTTAAATGGGTGATTGACTATTCTCAAAGAACACATATCGTTAATGAAATGTTGTGTTCTTGGGTTTTAAATGTAAAGTAGTGTCTGTGTCCTAAAATTTTTTATCATTTGAACAATTAACCAATTTTCTCTGCCTTTTAATAAGCTCCCTGCATCTTTCATATCCATAGCCCTTGTTTGATCAGCTCTCTTGGTTTGTAAACCTTATGAAGAAATGGCTGCAATATTAGTTTGGGTTGCAAACTTGTAGCTGGTGGTCCAATTTTATTTTTGTAGCTGTTGTTTTCTTGCTTTCATAGTAAAAGAATCCTTAGCCATATTTATTACTTTGAAGTAATGGTGGTTTCTTTCTAATTAGTATTATTTGGAAGCAAAATTTTGTTTAATTCTTATTTACAAATCAGTAATAATCCATGTAAAGTGTGCATAATGGTCTATCTTGGTAGCAAGCCCCTTTTACTCAATGGAATGTGTTTTGACTTTGAAGAAATACCTGGTGGTTCGGAATATGTTGGTTCTTATACTCAAGAAGGGAGAGTGGGACGCCGCAATGTCCTGAACAATTTAACGCTCAGTGAACGCTATGACCGTTATTTGCGTGAAAGGGTATGTAGAAAGATGCTTGCCATTTTATTTTTCTGTTTAGTTTATAAAAGGCTGATCTGTATCAGGAAATTTTACAGGAACGTCTGTCTCATGCTGTTGGAGAATCCCATGGGCCAGTTTCTGCTGGAATGGGTGGTCAACCTGTTGAGGATATGCGTATGACGGGAGTTGGGGGCATGGATGGAGGAAGTGTTGGATATGGAAGTGGTATGATGGAGGTTGGGAGCATGGATGGAGGAAGTGTTGGATATGGAAGTGGTAGACCTCTGCCAGCAGTTGCATCGTGCACATTATTTGTGGAGGGCCTCCCTGTGGACTGCACGCACAGGGAAGTGTCTCGTATCCTTCAATAGATGTTATAGTCTATATAAGATTTCTCCTGCTGTTGTTCCTTCATTCCCGTGCAGATATTTTTCGTCCATTTGCAGGTTTTCAAAAGATTAGACTTGTGAATAGGGAATCTAGATATGTGAGCTACTGCTTTCCTTGGGTTGGGTTATCATCTAATATTTTCATTCTATTGCTAGTTTATATCTTCAAAATTTGTTCCCTGTATTTGATGCAGCCTGGAGCGGATCCACTCATTCTGTGCTTTGTTGATTTCTCCAACCCAAGTCAAGCTGCAGTTGCTTTGAATGCTTTGCAAGGTGAGTACAATAGTTTTAATTTTCCTATTTATTGTCGTGGATATGTTAGAATCATTTATCTTTATATTTATTTTGATGCTTGTTGGTGCTTCTTTTGTGATTGTTTGTTCACTTTACTAGTTCTTATTTCTCTGTTATTTGATTTTGCTCAATAATTTCTATCAGGTTCTCCATTATAATGCTGCTTTAATAACTTCTAGATTCCAGATCATGTTTTTTTTTTTGCCACTATTTGATTTCTACAGTCCAGAAGATTGTTGTTTTGTCTTCTTTTCGGAACTTAATAAGATAAAGATAAATTAAGCGTATATCAAGTTGTGTCTATATTATTTCAGATGGTGGAAAATGGGTGTAATTTAAAAGTTCTATAAGTTAATGTGATATAGCTTTATCATACATGTTTCTGGAAAGGATGGTTTAGTTAGTTCGAAATGTTCAGTATCACATTTGTTGCTGTTAAATGAGCACAAGATTTTTGAGGGCCCTGTGAGGAATTATGTAGTGTCCCATCTTTTGGTAGTTGCCAATGCAAATAGCATGAATGATTTATCTGTAAGTTGGAAAACAATTGATTACCACTTTACCAGTAATGGTACTTTCCTCGATGAGTATGAATGTTCAACTGTTCATCTCATGCTCATTGTTGTCATTACTAGTTCTTGGATTTTCATTCAATATGTTTTTGGACATTTAGGTTGTATATATTTACTTCCCAAGCAATCTTTTGTGTACTACCAAAAGGTGTAATTGCTTCAGCTTCTCTTGTATTATGGAAAAGCGATTTTTGTTGATTATGATAGATATTTTGATTTAATCAGGAGTTAAAGAATAATTAACAAACCTAAGGGGTTATAGTTTGTTTTTTCAACAATGAATTGGCAACCTGAAATGGTCATATTCAGTAATGTTGAACCGATTCTTTGTATTTTAAGCAAGCAATCATGATATCACTAGCTAAACGTTCATTAAGGTAGTGTTTGAAATAGGGGATAAGAGGGGATATCCAGAGGATATCCCCTCTTATTTTCAAAAGTCATAACTATAAGGGATAGCAGAGAATAAAGTTAACCATAATCCATGGTTAACCATGGTTAACCATCCCCTCAATTTATTCCCTAGAGAATGTAGGAATAGCTGGTTATCCCTCCAAATAAGAGTAAAAAAAGGTTATCCCATGGATTTACCTTTTTGCATTTGATATGATCAATGAGATAGCCAAGGGATATCCCTAGGGATAGCCAGGGGATAACTCTATCTCGTACACTTATCCATGGATAACATTTTTTCTATCAAACACTACCTAAGTGTTTCACTGTAGATAGATGTAAATTCAGTTGGATCTTTTAATTGAAAATATGCAGTTGCGGGATATGTGTGTGCTCATGCCATGCATGTGCGCATCAGTATTTCTGTAGTCTGCAACAGCAAAAATTTTTATTTTGGCATTACTCTTACTTTAGAGAGAGAGAGAAAGAGCATAAACCATGTGCTTGCCCTCTTTTGTGGAGGGTGCAGGTTTATTTTCTAGGTCTGGAAGAGATAGAGAGTGGTCTTGTTTAGAAGTTCCATGTAGGGAGGCTGGAGAGGGAAGATCCTTTCTTTCTTTTTGTTTTTCTGATTTAAATATTACCTCCATTCTAAGTGTCAAATCATGTTTGTATCTAGTTTCACTTATGTTCTTGGTTGTCTTTAGTGCTGCATCCAATTCTCTTGGGCCTTTACATGAAATCTTTTTGGGATTTGGACTAAGTTTGAGAGTTTTATAGTTTGAGAGTTTTATGTAACTTATGAATTAACTTTTAGTGTTTGCATTGGTTATGAGTTGGATGAGACTGTAGCTAGCTGCATGAACTCTCGTCCCTTAAAGTAATGTAGGGTTCTTATATAGGGACCGAAAACTCGTGTCCACCTTACATCTTGGATTTGATGTAAATGCCTACATGCAGTTTAAATATTGCAGGTCTTGGTGCAACTGTGGCATTTAATAATGTGAAAAACTTGGCACACCAAACATCTGGGATAAAACAAAATACATAGTTTGTTTTTCTAGGGCTAGTTTAATGAGCAAAAATCATAGTTTGTTTTTCTAGGGCTAGTTTAATGAGCAAAAGTAACTTTAATTTTTGGTGTTTAAAATTGAGTTGCATGAGAGGGCTTCATTTACAGAATGTTTAGTGTGTTATTTCGTTCATACGTTATATTGTAGGTCTTCTTATGCTCCAAAAAAATCGTTGCCTACACCGCATAAAGTTGTCACGATTCAATTTTGCAGGTTATAAGTTTGACGAGCATGACCAAGATTCAGCCAATTTAAGGCTGCAATTCGCTCGCTTTTCTGGTCCGAGGTCAGCTGGCAGACCTCGTGGCGGGCGTTGATATCAAGAGGGTTTTCCTTTTACCAGATGACAGATGCTGATATTTCGGTCAATGTGTTGTGTGCGAGCATAACATTTGCTTGAAGATAATGGCATTGGGTTATATACCTGTTATGGTGAATCGTTGTCCAACTATCATCATGTTGTAAACTTGGTCAGATCAAGAGGTTTTGTTGACCAAAGAACTGCTGGTAGATTACCTTTTCTGGGCTTTCCTTTCATAGACTATGAACTTTAGTGTGTGGTCGTACAAAATTTTAAATTTTCATAGGTTTAAATATCTGTTATCTGTCCCATTGAATTTGCTTCCCTATGATATTTTCTTTCAAAGGACAACACGTGCTCTTGTTTGATGTTTAGAAACTGTTGCTAGTTTGACATTAGTGCAATACATGGTCCTTTCTCCATTTATAGATACAAAAACAATATAGCTTTTGTATATAATGAATTATGTAGGAAACTTTGGTATTCTAACAGTTGATTAAGATGCCTGCCAAGTTGTTTTTTGAGCCAATGTTGGTTACTTATGGGGTAGTTTAGAAAATTCAATAAGGTAGTGTTTGAAATAGGGGATAAGAGGGAATATTCCCTAGATATCCCCTCTTATTTTCAAAAGCCATAACTATAGATAGCTGGGAATAAAGTCAACCAAAGGGATAATCCATGATTAACCATGATCAACCATAGGATATTCCCTCAATTTATTCCCTAGAAAATGTAGGAATAGCTGGTTATCCCTCCAAATAAGAATAAAAAAAAGTTATCATATGGATTTACCTTTTTGCATTTGATATGATCAATAGGATAACCAGGGACAAACTCTATCCCGTACATTTATCCATATATAATATTTTTTCTATCAAACACTACCCAAGTGTTTTGGATTATGTCACTTCTATGACCTGAGCTTCATGGCTGAATGACATGATCTTCATGGCTGAATAATCTCAATTCGACATAATCTTTTGCCACTGAAATGTCATGCAGTATCATCTCAGGATTTTTGTCTAACAATCCACTCTATTTTTAAAATTATTGAATGGGTCTAAGAGATGACTTTATGCAACTTAAACTATTAAGCTTGTGTTATTTCTAAACTTTTATTGAAAGAAGCTTCATTTGGCTACATGCCAATCGTGTATTGAGTCTTATGCATGAGGAATATGTGACATTTTCATGGCATATCTATCTCTTTTGTCAAATTGGAGCTACAAGGATTTGTACTTCTCTTCTTTTGTGATTCTATGTGCTAGTTTTCTTGGTGACATGTTTTATATCCAAGTTTGAAAGTTGGGTCAGTTGTGGAATGTGAAATTATATTGCGATCATCAAAGTAGGCCAACTCCAATATATTTTTCAGTTACTAATTAGGGAAAATAAAAATTCACCTCTAACAGTTAAAATGTCGATGCATTTATTGTTCCTGCTATGGCTTGTTGATCGTGTATCATGTCTGAGAAGTTCCACATTTATAGGTGGGGGTATTAATAGAAAAGGGTGGCACCTAAACTTGGATATTCAAAAGCTAAACGCTCAAAACTCAACTCAACTCATCTAAGCCTTTTTTTCAACTACATAGGTCGGCTACATGAACCTGCTTCCTCTACTTTGCTCTATGCAGGACTAAGTCGACATTCGAATTTTAAAAGCTAAATCTCAAGTTAAAAATTATGGGTATTAATAGAAAAGGGTGGCACCTAAACGTGGATATTCAAAAGCTAAACACTCAAAACTCAACTCAACTCATCTAAGCCTTTTTTTAACTACATGGGTCGGCTACATGAACCTGCTTCCTCCACTTTGCTCTATGCAGGACTAAGTCGACATTCAAATTTTAAAAGCTAAATCTCAAGTTAAAAATTATGGGTATTAATAGAAAAGGGTGGCACCTAAACTTGGATATTCAAAAGCTAAACACTCAAAACTCAACTCAACTCATCTAAGCTTTTTTTTTTTCAACTACATGGGTCGGCTACATGAATCTGCTTCCTCCACTTTGCTCTATGCAGGACTAAGTCGACATTCAAATTTTAAAAGCTAAATCTCAAGTTAAAAATTATGGGATTATATCTGTTTTTGTAATTTCTTTGGGTTTGTTATCTTTACCACACTAGTTATTTGTCCTGATTTTGAATTTTATTTTTATTATATGCATTCAACATATGATGCATTTAGCGGTCCAAGAACTTTTTTTTATATAAAGAGTGCTGGACCCGAAAGATGAGCTCCACATACCTTGTAAGGGGCACAAAACTTTGTCATATGTCCAGTAAGATCCTGGATTCAGTGTTTGCCTTGCATCGGCCATAAGCTCAATAAAAAGGCTAGATGAAGTTGGAATATATAGACAAGATTTATGGACAAAGATTTGTTGGTCAATTTTTATGCTTTGCTGGTTAAGATTTGCATTGAGGTCCCAAGGACACGTATGACTAAAGGAATGCAGTGGATGTTGCAAAGAGCTTTGTCGAATGACATTGCGTATTGATCCTGTAATTGGAGGCCTCATGGCGAGCTAATCCACATGCTCGCTTGCAGGATACGAGATTTTTAATAGAATATATAGGATCATTTAACACTACCTCTCTGTGAAGTACTTGAGTAAGGTGGTCAAATTTTTCGATTTGCAAAAAGAGAGTGATACGTGCATCAATGAGTTTCTCTTTTTTTTTTTTAAAAAAATGTTCCTTCCCCAGATCAATTGCAAGTGATTTTCCTGGCAAGTATTCTTTTTGCTGACATTCTTAAATAATGCAAATAAATTATTTTCTTTGAGCATACAACCTTTTGTTTCTTAGAGAAATAAAAGTCGTTGTTACCATTCTCTAGAGAGCTTGACCTTGGAGGAATCCAACGGTTCAAATCCTGGATGTTACCACAAAAAAAAGAAAAAAAATAGTACACAATTTTGTTGTTATGCGAAATAATCATGGGATAACAACTTATGAAAAAAATACTTGTCTAATCCTGAGAGTTGGAAATAGTAATGCGAGGGGAGCACAACAATAAGATTTCTTTCTTTCTTGTTCCCTGTTAACCATTTAGATTTTCTCTCTAGTAAAGTACAAATCAAGGTTTTGCTAGTGAGAATCTAGCTGAAATGGGTATGGACGGATGCACTTATATTTACATCCCTATTTTTGTGGAAAAATTATAAATGAGTGTTGATTGAATTTGATTTTTCCCCTGTTATGAGTGAAAAATTGGGATTTGTTTGCTACAAATGAATGTTGATACCTTACTAGATATTTGTAGCCAATGGTATGTGAAATTTGTCTGCCTTTTAGGCAATTGACATGTGAGACTGCAATCCAATTTGGACGATCAAATAAACAAGGATAAAGGTGTGTTAAATAATAAAAGTTTCCAATGGTCTTTATATCATAAAAAGGGATTTTTAAATATTAAAAATTTTCCATGGTCTTTGTATCATAATAATAAATTTATACAATTGTTATTGTGCACCCAAGTTTCAAGGTGAATGCAAATTTTAATCTGCAGCTTACCCTTGATCAAAATAGGATCACTGCTTGCTCCTCTTCTAGATAGGAACAAGTAATGCGCTTGAGTTGCGTTGGGTTCAAGTATTAGAAAAGGTGATAAAATGATTTATTTTATAAGAACAATTATTTTTAAAGTCATACGAAATTTGCTTTATATTTTTGAAATAACTTTTATTCAAGGACATTTTTTTTCAAAAAATAGTATTTGGTTAGGGAATTAAAGCAGGTGTAAAGCTTGTCATGAGTCTTTTACCCCTATCAAACAATTACTAAGGCATGCCTAAGCAAGAAAGAGTTATATCTTATGCTGGGCATAACTATTTCCAGAAGAACATAGGCTTATCTTGTTTTTGAGAGACTAAAAGGATCCTTATTCAAAAGTTATTCTAGAAATTGTAGCCTAGCACAATAAAAGCAAATTATGGCATAGTTATTCCAATTAATATGACTTTCCTATATAAATTTTCCAATCGTAAAGCTTGTCATGAGTCTTTTACCCCTATCAAACAATTACTAAGGCATGCCTAAGCAAGAAAGAGTTATATCTTATGCTGGGCATAACTACTTCCAGCAGAACATAGGCCTATCTTGTTTTTGAGAAACTAAAAGGATCCTTATTCAAAAGTTATTCCAGAAATTGTAGCCTAGCACAATAAAAGCAAATTATGGCATAGTTATTCCAATTAATATGACTTTCCTATATAAATTTTCCAATCGTAAAGCTTGTCATGAGTCTTTTACCCCTATCAAACAATTACTAAGGCATGCCTAAGCAAGAAAGAGTTATATCTTATGCTGGGCATAACTATTTCCAGTAGAACATAGGCTTATCTTGTTTTTGAGAGACTAAAAGGATCCTTATTCAAAAGTTATTCTAGAAATTGTAGCCTAGCACAATAAAAGCAAATTATGGCATAGTTATTCCAATTAATATGACTTTCCTATATAAATTTTCCAATCGTAAAGCTTGTCATGAGTCTTTTACCCCTATCAAACAATTACTAAGGCATGCCTAAGCAAGAAAGAGTTATATCTTATGCTGGGCATAACTACTTCCAGAAGAACATAGGCCTATCTTATTTTTGAGAGACTAAAAGGATCCTTATTCAAAAGTTATTCTAGAAATTGTAGCCTAGCACAATAAAAGCAAATTATGGCATAGTTATTCCAATTAATATGACTTTCCTATATAAATTTTCCAATCGTAAAGCTTGTCATGAGTCTTTTACCCCTATCAAACAATTACTAAGGCATGCCTAAGCAAGAAAGAGTTATATCTTATGCTGGGCATAACTATTTCCAGAAGAACATAGGCTTATCTTGTTTTTGAGAGACTAAAAGGATCCTTATTCAAAAGTTATTCTAGAAATTGTAGCCTAGCACAGTAAAAGCAAATTATGGCATAGTTATTCCAATTAATATGACTTTCCTATATAAATTTTCCAATCGTAAAGCTTGTCATGAGTCTTTTACCCCTATCAAACAATTACTAAGGCATGCCTAAGCAAGAAAGAGTTATATCTTATGCTGGGCATAACGACTTCCAGAAGAACATAGGCCTATCTTATTTTTGAGAGACTAAAAGGATCCTTATTCAAAAGTTATTCTAGAAATTGTAGCCTAGCACAATAAAAGCAAATTATGGCATAGTTATTCCAATTAATATGACTTTCCTATATAAATTTTCCAATCGTAAAGCTTGTCATAGTCTTTTACCCCTATCAAACAATTACTAAGGCATGCCTAAGCAAGAAAGAGTTATATCTTATGCTGGGCATAACTATTTCCAGAAGAACATAGGCTTATCTTGTTTTTGAGAGACTAAAAGGATCCTTATTCAAAAGTTATTCTAGAAATTGTAGCCTAGCACAGTAAAAGCAAATTATGGCATAGTTATTCCAATTAATATGACTTTCCTATATAAATTTTCCAATCGTAAAGCTTGTCATGAGTCTTTTACCCCTATCAAACAATTACTAAGGCATGCCTAAGCAAGAAAGAGTTATATCTTATGCTGGGCATAACTACTTCCAGAAGAACATAGGCCTATCTTATTTTTGAGAGACTAAAAGGATCCTTATTCAAAAGTTATTCTAGAAATTGTAGCCTAGCACAATAAAAGCAAATTATGGCATAGTTATTCCAATTAATATGACTTTCCTATATAAATTTTCCAATCGTAAAGCTTGTCATGAGTCTTTTACCCCTATCAAACAATTACTAAGGCATGCCTAAGCAAGAAAGAGTTATATCTTATGCTGGGCATAACTATTTCCAGAAGAACATAGGCTTATCTTGTTTTTGAGAGACTAAAAGGATCCTTATTCAAAAGTTATTCTAGAAATTGTAGCCTAGCACAATAAAAGCAAATTATGGCATAGTTATTCCAATTAATATGACTTTCCTATATAAATTTTCCAATCGTAATTTTTAATTTTCCTGAACCAAATGTAGCTAAAAGAATTTGAAGGCTGCGATAAATAAAGCTCTGTTTTCTTGGAATAGTTGTGCCTGACATGAGGTAATTTAATTTGACATAATTGTTTCCCATGTCTGGATCTGGTTCTCTGATTTTTAGATTTTCTGTGGATTGTGTTATGACGAGTTGACAACCCAGTGTGAAGCCTACAATTTCAGCTATCTAGTCATCCATTGCAGGATGAAAATTGATTGGCTGTGAGGAGGGAGCGTCGGTGCTAAGTGATGCTTCTCTCGGAGAATCTGCGAAGCGACAATTCTGAGGTTGGGTGCCCTGACACCGCTCTTATAGGGTATACCCCCTTTCAAAAAGATATAGAGGTCCAATATAGTACTGACATCGGTGGATGCTTTGATAACTTTTTCTTAATAATAACAGCATCTTCATATGAATCATCTAATTTAGACATTTGAGAAGGGAAATTTTTCTCTAATTGTACGCCATGGTCTTGTTTAGTTGTCTGAATAACATGTGTTTCTCAAGCAAGTATGATTTATGTGCACTCTTCAACCTAAACTTACGCAATAAAGTTAAATTGGGAAAGTAGATAATTTTATCCTTATTATAGATGTATATAATTTTGATTTGTAGATCTACTACGCTATTTTGAAGTGCTAATTCACTTGACTTGCCATTGCTGCTTTCCAACGTACTTTAGTATTTTTATATTGTTTTTAGTTAAAAGAGAAATATTGATTAATAAGATTGACAGAGAGCTTAAAAAAATCGTTAGAAAATTGGAGTGATATAACAATACCATATGAGTAGCGCCTTTGTCTGCTAAAGCACCTAGCTGAAAATTGGCAGTTACTGATCGCTTGTTTCTATATGAACAGATGGCAGATGAGCAATTAGCTTTTGAGAAAAGAAGATGGATGCGCGCACAAGGCTAATGAGCCAATACATCCAAGTCCTGTTGGTTTGTATGCATCTCGGTGGTGAATGTTGCCCTTACAATCTGTGCATGCGAATATCACATCGACTAGCTTCAATTACGGCGTCTTGCTAGCATGTACCGTGGCCATTTTCTTTCGCTCTCCTCATTGGAATTTTCACAGCTACAGAAAAAAACCAGGCAATCTAACCAACTCTTACTTCATTCCATACGGTTCTGCCAGACAATCTGACTTCTCTTTTTGGGCATGAATATGTAAATGGTTATCTGTCTTGCAGCCAGTCAGAGATGCTAGGGTTGAATGCCATTATAGAGTAAGTACATCATGAGCCGTGTGTACTCAGGCTGCCTTGTTGCTAACATCTGCTTCGAGGTGTATGGGTTTATCGACATGAAACGATCATTAAAATTTCCGCAAGAATTCATACTTGGGCATCACACGAAGGTCTGGCACAATGTTTATGGCACAGGTTAGTTTGCTCTTCCTACCTTGATGTTACGGCATCAAATTTTCTCTCCCATTCTATGCCTTAGTAAAGGTAAAAGGCCCGGGTGAAACTGGATTTCTTATTTTTGTTTTTTTATGTTCCTTCTTGCTAATGTATGTGATATGAGCATCTTGCCACTTGCCTATTTGATACCTCAGGTCCACCAGCAAATGTGGGCCCTGAATCTAGAATTTTCGTTAGGATTGCCGTATCAACTTATTACCATGTTAATATCTTAACAAAAAGTTAGTGTATAATTCAAGCCAGATAATTTCATAAACTACGTATAATCCATTACGTTGCTATTCATTACTTATTTTGGATGAGTGTTGTTCTCTGGATGGACCCTTTGTTACTCTATCTTCCTATTAGGTAACCATTCCTTATAAGTTTTCACATTCAGACTGGTTTCTGTCGTATGTTCCGATCTCCAGTGAGAGTTAGAGCAGTTGTTTGCCGAACTAGGGTCTCTTCATAGACGAAGTCTTAACTGATGTATCAGGTGATTGCAGGTATATTCTAGCATCAAATTGGGTCCCTTGCCATCTGTCTTGAATGGACCAACTAGTCTCATGTTTGAGGATTTTACAATATACCAAACAAATATTTCTTTAGTTTCAGTTCCCTAATGCTCATATAGCAGTAATCCTGCTAAGTTGGTATATGAGTGCATATAAATTTTGCTGAACTTTGTTTATACTCACGAACATGGATTCTAGTGCCATCCGAAGCTCAACCTTTTTTCCAAGATGCCTCATGTACCTATACCACCCACCCTACCCCACCGTACTGGATAAGTTTCGGTTGCTTAGTGGTGCCGTATGCTTTGCTGAATTCCATTGGTTTCTCCTACGCGTCGGAATTTTCTCGATCCCAATAAGTATTTTGTGCCACATTATATTTATAATCAGGCTTTTCTCTCAACCGATCTATAAGAGCAAGTTCTTTCGTTTTAAATGGTTTCAATTTGGTTTGATCTAATTTGTTCTCCCCGATTGTTTTCTTACCTGTTTCAGTTCTTCAGTTTCGCTCAATGCCTATGGGTATCTTGATAGATTTGTAGGACACTCGAAAAACTGCTCTCCGGTATTCATGCTTATCCAAGCAACGCCTTGTTCGAATCGTAATTATAGCGTTGCCGCCAGTTTTCTTGCAAAGATAGTGGTATTATGTATTAGTTCCAGTGCTACGTACTACGTATGGAAGAGTATTCTAGTAAATGATCATTTTCCTTTTCTTAGGCATCTTTGAACAACTTTTTCTGAGTGATGCTTATTTAAAAAACTAGATGTTTGCTCATGACCAGGCAATTACGCATGCTTCTGTCCATTCAAAATTTATAGAACCACAATGAATACAAATCTTATTTTAGCTACTGCTGCATGAATTCGAATCATAACAAAATAATATCTTCTGCACGGAGAATGACTCATGCAACTTCTATTTTCATCGGGCGGTGGGAACCATTATATCGGCGGCATCGGTGCACTTGGGAACCGCATGGTGGCTTCTGAGCACCGATTGGAACAGCTGTGGTTGGACCAAACCTGCCTCCTGAGAGCCCGCGGACGCACCTACGAGGCTTGATGCTTCAGTTGTAAGGCCCGGCTGGCACCTACCGGCAATCAAACCGGTTCTTCCTACTCGGAGCCATGGGAGAGCTCTCTCCGGCCACGGTAGTCAACTACACTGCTTAGGTTCTTGTGCGAAATGTTTTTGGTTTTATTATTTGCAGGTAAAGGCGAGTTGGTGCCGACTCCACATAATGCCCTCTATGGGCCATTTGTTGCTGGCGTTATGGCAGTTCTGTTATCCGTGTTTAGAGATTGAAGGCATCAAGATCAATTTTTGTGGGGAAACCAATTGGATGTGTGCCCGTTGGTTTCCTGCCCAACCGTGGAAGGTACTGTTATTGGTTATTGCCGGACCTCTTAGTTTTGCTTGTTGAGATGATCATGTGATGTTTGTGATTTTATGCTTGTAAAAAGCCACATATTCTGTCTAGATAAGCAGCAAAAGTTGGAGATTGATTTTTCTATTTTTCATTTGTCTCACCAGATAAATATAAAATATGGTGCTTCACCCTTGGTTCTTTAAAATCTTCGTCTTTGTTGAGCAAGTTGGTCCTTTGAATCCCCACCTCAAGTTCCTAGATACTGCCTGGCAATTTGGAAGGAACTATGTGAGGATGGTCCTATGATCGTGTGCAATCTCTAATGGGTTATTGGTGACGGCTCAGTGACCTTTGGCCGAGCTCAACTTTTATTAGCAAATGATCATGTTGCTTTACATCTGATGAGATAGAAAACTTGAAGTTGCACATCTAATTGATGAGCAGAAGCAATGAAAGGTCGGGTTCATTCACCAAGTATTTAACATTGTTATGGCTATTCAGATTATAGCCAAGTCAATCCTAAGGGCATTGTTACTGAAACTAGGATGGGATCCTGCTGGTACTCTCAAGGTTCGTATTTTTATGCGCCCTAAGGGCATTGTTAATGAAACTAGGATGGGATCCTGCTGGTACTCTCAAGGTTCGTATTTTTATGCGAACCGCTCAGCACGGACTTTGCAATTTGGAAAGCAGGACTGTGCTGCTGTGTCATACATTTTTGATCACTTTCAAATTTTTTTTTTGGGGCCTGTTGATGGTGGGTATTCTATTGATTGATGTTTGCTCAGACCTTTGATTTCAGTAATTCTTTTATGTAGGCAGCCACACATCTGCCTTATCTTCAGTGAATGGTTTGTTGGACCATAATGGTGAGTGGAATATGGATATGCTTAACAAATGTTTTCTGGATTCTCTTGCGGTAGGGATTTTTCAAATTCCATTAGCTGGTCAAGATCATCCAGATCTATTATGGTGGGAAAAGGATTGTCATCAACAGATAGCATTAAAAGAGGTGTATAAACTTTATCGATGACTCCTCTTTTGATGGCTACTCTCAGATCATAGCTGTTCAACAACATATCCGTTTCTTTCCGTTGAAGCTGTTGAATGGTGGCCAACCAACCTCATCCCTCTTGGCTGGAAGATTATGATATTTTGATCCTTCATGCCAGCATTGTGGCCTTCATTTAGAAAATCTAAATAATGTTTTCTTCCAATGTCAAAGATATCAGGAGCTTTGGGACAGTTTTATCTATCTTTAGGAAGTGAGATCAGTATCTTAGGCCTATGGGCCTCTTATTGAGAAGGTTGGTTCTCTAGATCTCTCCCACATATCAGTATCTGAGACCTATGGGCTTCTTATTGAGAAGGTTGGTTCTCTAGATCTCTCCCACATGCAACCGTTTCTATTTATATATATATATATTCTTTGATTGATTTGGATTTCTTGTTCCCTGGTTTATGGGGTGGGTTCTGGGTCTGTGTATGAGGTTGCCTCCTTATCCAGTTACATTAAAATTAATTTTGAAGGTTTTATACATTCAAATTCGGTGGGTGCTAAATTCCTAATCAGAGATTCCATTGAGTGGACGCTTGTTGCTTGGCTCTATTTAACTCGGAAAGGTTTTAGTTTCTGCCACAGATATTACAGCGGTTTGGTATGGCTTATTGTTCGGGTTGCAATTTCTTACAGTAGAGTCGGACGGGAAAGTCATGGTATTATTCTTGAAGGGGATTTTGCAGCGGTCATATTGGTCAGTCAAATTCTTTCATCCTGAACTTTGAGATATTAAATCTAAAGTTGTTTTTCTGACCAAATTCGAATATCTGCGCTGATCTTGATCTTCTTACTAAGTGGGGGTAATTCTTTTAGTTCGGCTACTTATTGGTTCCATGACTTTTTTTCTCAAATGATGTCAAACTGGTGCGAGGGGCACTAGTTATGTAAGATTTTAATTATTATTATTATTATTTTTAAAAATGTTATAGACCTGACATTCCAACGAAAAAGTTGATATGGATTTGAAAAATTAAAGTACACCCGAGGATATCCCTGTTTTTATGAACGGGCGTTGGTAGGACTATTTTGTAATAAGGCCCGTCTTCACCAGAAGGGGAGTGCTTATTTCTCAGTACGGTGATCTTTACTAACACGAAGAGAAGATTGAATAGAGGATATTAACTATGTGATTTTCGCTACCCAATTGAGACTTGATCTTGAATGTTTACGAGGTATTCTACATGGGCTGTTCCATTCCTCCCGATCTCATCGTTGGGCAAAGTGCTTGCGGTGATCTAAATGTCTAAGTACCCATATTTGTTCCGCATAATGATCTAATTATGATCTCGCATTAATTTATTTGGTTCGCATCAACCAAATTACTAGAAATTCAGCAAAAAAAAAAAGGTTTAAATTTTAAAAATAAACTCAATAATTATATAATATGTAATATATAATATATTTATCAATAATGTTAATAATATATATATATATATAATAATAATTCATATGTAAATGTAATACTATCATAATAATAATGATAGTAATTATATACTTATCATATAAACACAAATATTAATAAATAACAATAATAATATTATTATATGATAAAATGAATATAAAAGTAATATTATAATAATAAATTAATAATGTTATTAAATTATATTAATAATAAGATAAATTTAATATTATATCATATATTTTATTACACAATACTAAATTTTATTAACATATCAGTATAAAACATTATAATAATATAGTAATAATAACTATATACATGTAATTATATTGAAATAATTGATCATCATATATAATTTAACATAATATTTTTTTATTATTTATTAATATAATAAAAAAAATTAAAATTTTAATATAACATATTGTATTATAAATTATATATTGCAATAAATTATATATATAATTAAGTTATAGTTGTATATCAAGTTGCTTAAGGAGTTTTTTTTATCTAAAAATTTGGTGTTACATTTGCATGGGATGGTAATTTTATATTTCCATGTTCATAACCACGTTACTGCTTTTTGTAATAAGTGATGGCCTATGGTGATTAACTTCATTTAGAACCCCCACTTCAATGAACTCCAAGATAAATTTTGAGAATTTTTATTTGCACTGCACGGATTACTCAATGCATCTCTTCAAATTTTTTTTTTTTTTAAAAAAATCATAACTACTCTTAGCACTCCGTTTCCTTCCCCATTTCTTTCTCGGCACCGGTGCCTCCCCTCTCTCTGGCATCGCCTTCCATCTCTTCCTTCGGCCCTTGTCTCCTCGCCTCTCGTCCCTGGCATCACCCCTACATGGTATTAAAGAGAGGGAGCGAGAGAGAGATTAGGATGAAACGAAAGAGATCGAGAAGAGAGGATTAAAGAAAGAGCGAGAGAGAGATCAGGATGAAATGAAAGAGATCGAGAAGAGAGGGAGAGATAAAGCGCACTTACAAATTTCAAGTCAATTCTGGACGTCTCTTCACCTTCTTCCCATGCATCCCCGAGCATTTTTTCTGGCTTCACATCCTCTTCACATCTTCAGTTCTTGGGAATCTCACGTGGTATTAAAGAGAGAGAGAGAGCAAGCGAGAGATCAGGATGAAATGAAAAAGATCGAGAAGAGAGGGAGAGATAAAGCGACACTTACAAATTTCAAGTCAGTTCTGGACGTCTCTTCACCTTTTTTCTATGGCATCTCCCTTCCCATGGATCCGCTTCTCATGGTCCTCTTCATGTCTTGGCCGAGCCCTGGCTTCACATCCTCTTCACGTCTTTAGTTTCTGAAAGGGGGAAAGAGAGAGGGTGCTAAAGGTAGTTTACGATTTTTTTTAAAAAAAATTAAAATGATGCATTAAGCAATCTAAGCGATGCAAATAGAAATTCCCTAAATTTTAAGAGCAGTGTCTTAGAAAACGGAACACGTGGAGGACCCACGTTTATTTGATGCAACTACTTGTCTTCGTTCAAGATGCATATGGCTGGAAGGTGAATCTCAAGTGATGATTGCAAGGATCAACAAGCCTTCTCAACCTCATTTCAGATGATCACCCTCTCATTCTTGGCATCTGCTAAATGTCTCGCCAATTGATTTAAACTTAAAAGATAAGTTGTTTTTAGCCCTTTCCCTATGTATTTAAGATTGTGCGTTTGAGCGTTATCTCCATTTACTTTTCCAAAAAATAAAACACAACCTATTACCCATGCTAGATTGCATTTGAATCACATAGTTGTAGCATGCATGCACATGCACATAGGCTAATAGTGTACAAGGATAATAATGAGTAGAAATGGCTACGAATCAAGAGAAGAGAATTTATAATGCCAACACCATTGAAGCAACGCAGTGATAATCTTTATGACACCATATCTTAATGAGTAGGTTATTTATATATTCTAGAATTTATAATGCCAAGCGTAAGCACCCCATCTCACGGTTCAAGTTGGATGAACCGGTTAGAGTTTATCAAAGGCTGAAACCTGTTATATATATATATTTTTAAAAATTATTATTTTAACATTTTATAAAATTATTATTTAATAAATGATATGTTCATGAGATGTTTCTCATTTAGCAATTAACATGCACATAATTATATACTCTATTAGATCTTTAGGGGGCATTAATCTATTATCGATAATTTAAAAGGAGCCCATCAAATAATTGTGTTTGGTATATATTTTGAATGACAATCTATCTTGTAGTGACAATTCGGATTATCTCTGATGAGATAATCGAGATTACCGCAAGAAAGGATGGTTATCTAATTGTAATCTCATAAATTTTTTTTTGATAAGATTGCCCTTACTCCCTTTAATCGCTCTCTACTTGCATCTTTCCGATCTCGTTGGAACCTCTGTGTCGAAGGTCCCGAGCCATACTCTCTTTCGCGCTGGGGTGGCTTCATGATCGTCTCCAGATGCCGCAAAACTTTTTTAGATCGATGGCTCCCGTATTCTTACCGGATGCTTCAAATATCATTTATAAATATAATTTTTTTAAACATTATCATTTATAAATATAATTTTTTAAAATAAATATATATAATATATAATTTTAATAAATTTAATTTAGAAATATTTTAGAAATTTGATGTTATATGACTGAAAATTTGTTTGTCATACCAAACACAGTAATCAATATTATTGTAGCATTACTTGTATATACCAAACACAGTAATCAATATTACTGGTAATCTATCAAGCACTAATCTATCTTATAGGTAATCCACATCATCATTCAAGATTATCTGTCCATGCACCAAAAGCAACCTTAGACTTTGATGATGCCCAATCACTTTGAGTAGACGACTTTGAGCGCTGATTGGTACATCGAAGAAATTTCAAGGTCCTTCCTTCGTCATCAAAGCCTGCAAGAAGTCTGAAGGCCGGGTATTTCGGTAAGGACCCTCCGACGCTCAAGTTAGTGATCAGGATCACAGTAGTAGATAGTAGCAGTTTGAGAGAGGTGGATTGTAGAACTTAATGAGTCCCCGGGGTTCTTCTTACCTTCACTTGTTTTTATTAACCACTTTAGTTTGTCTGACTTGCTTTTTAAGATCGAGATCTTATGATGGATTAGTGTTTTTACGGATAGAATGTCAGAACTGGTCGGATTGGATCTGTATCTTTCGATTCTGGATGATTGGCGCTTTACAACAGATGATCGCCTTTTGAGGCTCATTTGGTCAGGGTCATTAAATTCTACTAATGACTTTTTGGGCCTTAGTGGCTTTTCTGACCCGAGGTGATTGGCACTTTACGGTAGATAATCACCTTTTGAGGCTATTGGCCAGGGTCATTAAATTCTGCTAATAACTTTTTAGGCCTTAGTGGTTTTTCTGACTCGAGGTGATTGGCACTTTATAGTAGATAATCACCTTTCGAGGCCCATTTGGCCAGGGCTATTAAATTTTGTTTGATAGGTTGTGACCTTTTGGGGATTATACTGAAACTAACAGTTCCTGTCTTATTAAACCTACAGGGATCAAGGATAACGACCCTGTCCATACGAGGGCCTATCTAAGAAGTTGGGATGAGCCATGAGAATAAGAAAAAAAAGGCATCAATACCTCTTTGGTGGGCGAGGCCGCCTAGGAACCACCTTGGGGCCGGCTAGGGACCACTTCCGTGGTCGGGGCCGCCTAGGAACAGCCTTAGGGCTGGTTAGGGACCGCTTCCATGGCCGGAGCTGCCTAAGAACCGCCTTCGGGCCGGCTAGGGATCGCTTTCATGGCCGGGGCCACCTAGGAACCACCTTGGGGCTGGTTAGGGACCGCTTCTGTGGCCGGGCCACCTAGAAACCACCTTGGGGCCGACTAGGGACCGCTTCCGTGGCCGGAGCTGCCTAGGAACCGTCTTGGGGCCGGCTAGGGACCGCTTCCATAGCCAGAGCCGCCTAGGAGCTGCCGTGGAGCCGGTTAGGAACCATTTCCGTGATGAGGCCGCCTAGGAACCGCCTTGGGGCCGCCTAGAGACTGCTTCCATGGCCGAGGCTGGCTAGGAACCGCCATGGGGCCAGCTAGGGATCGCCTCCATGGCCGGGGCCGCCTAGGAACCGCCTTGGGGCCAGCTAGGGACTGCTTCTATGGCCGGGGCCGCCTAGGAACCACCTTGGGGCTGGCTAGGGACCGCTTCCGTGGGTTAATTACCATGTGGCTTTTACCAGCCACATCACATGCCCCCCCGCTTCTGAGTCTTGGCTCTCACGCGCACGACGCTTGCCAAAAGAAAGGAGCGTAAAATTTCCTCTATAATTGAATCTTGTGTGCTATACCCTACTGAAAGTGGGCACGTGTCCCCAAGGAAGTAAAGTCTTCTCAAAGTCCTTTCATTATTTAAGGGATGATATTAGGTATGGTGCGGCTCGTAGGTGGATTGAGAGAAATGCCTCATGATCGATGAGAAAGGCAAGGTGTTATAATTGGATTATTCTGGCGGCGTCTCATCATTGGGCATGGATTGTACTTCTCCTATAACCTGGTGACACCTGGGCAATGGCCCAACCTTTCTAGTTCTGCTTTTTATGATGGGCGGGGCCTTCGAAATTTGGGGATTAATATTGTCCCACCCGTTCTCTTTGTCTCCTAGTACCTCTATTGTCTTTTCTGCCTCTTCTTCACCTTCTGAGCATTAAGCTTTCTTTTGCTTCCATTCCTTCACCCCGAAGTCAGTTTCTTTCACCTTCTTGCCTATTCCTTTCTTCCTGATGGGTCCCTAAACTTATAGGAAAGGTAAAAAACCTCTAGTCAAACTCTCTAGGGAGGAGATTCTCTAAGCCCGCTACCGGGCCCCTAGTAGTGTCTCCATCCACGGTCGCCCAGCGACTGCTGTTCTGACCTTGGCTAGGGTTCCCCCTTCGACACTTAGGGCTCCTTCTCCACCCTCTAGGGCATCACCTTCACCATCTCATTCGGCATCTCCTATGATTTTTGAATCTAGACCCACGGGTTCAGGGAAATACGTTCCACCATAAAGGACCAAGACATAGGAAGAATTAGGGCCAAGTATGGTATACCCAACAGTATATGCCTGTCCGCACCCTAGCATGGCGACAAAGTAACCGATGACAGTCCGGTGGGGTCGCTCTTTATGAGGAATATTTCAGGAGTGGGCTCCGCCTCCCTTTTCACCCATTCTTTTTAAATCTTTTAGATAAGTATGACCTCATCCCGGCATAGCTGACCCCAAATTCCATTCAATCATATATACGTTCATAGTTCTCTGCCATTTTCATGGCGCCCCCGCCCGAATCTCTCTCTTCCGGCCCTAAGAAAAATGGGTGGTGGAGCTTTGCCTCCCGGCCTAAGAGAGCCCTCAATATGGACTTGCCTTCTAAGATCAAAGAATGGAAGTCCCATTTCTTTTAGTTCATGTCGAAGGGGTGAAGACATCCTAAAGATTTTTTGATATCAGTCCTAACAAGAACTCGGTATAGAAGAAAGAAGCAGAGAGCTTTTTGAAGCCCTTATGTCCTCTGTCATCCCTCCTTGCATGGAGTTACTGTCGGAGGACAATCTCCACGAAGCCCTCCCAGCGTCGGCGTCGCCGTCACCGGCACCGGTGAGTGCTACCCTCCTCGGTTGCCAGCCATAGTTTTTGTCTTTTTTTTCTTCCTTCTTCTTCTCTCTCTTTCTTCTCTCTTTTTTTTTTTTTAAAAATCTCTATTCCTTTGTACAGAGATGAGGTTCTCTCCCGACTTCCTTGCGGAGGCACTTAAGAAGAGAAAGAAGGCCGCCGGTGATCTAGTGAGAGTGGCACCCAAGAAGCCTTGGCGAGCAGAGCAGGGCGAGTCAGCCCGAATCCATGTGGCTTCGCCTACTACTCCCAAGGTCACACTAGTGGGGGAACCAAGAAGGGAGGATCCTCCCATCAAAATGTTCGCAATAGGGGTTCCTCTGACCGAGACTCAAAAGGAGCCTCTGAGAGAAAGATCCTCGGTCCTCGTCGGACCCAAGGGTGAGGTCACACCAGAAGCAAGAGCAGTGACACCCCCGATGAGAGAAGCTGGGGATGACCATCCTTCCGCCGCTCACTGACTGTTGGAGGAGGTGGGAGCATCGTCCGACGACATCCCCCTGAGCCAACCGTTTTGAACCACCATGACACATCGAGGCCACCTAACAGAGCACCTTCTAAGTCACTCGACCCTTCCTACCCTTCAGGCTGACCTTCAACATCAGCCGCTGGAGAAGTCTCTTGACACTTTCTTCACCACTATCCTTCAGGTAAATGCGCTAATCCCTTCCTCATTGATTAAATACAATTATATTCTAACTTTTGGTGTGCGCAGGTGTCCAACAGTGCTTTTGTTCTTCGGGATGCTTGCACCAGGGGCTCTAGTAGCCGAAAGTGTGCCTAACCCGAGCTGGATGCTCTCAAGGCTCGGGTTGACGAGCTATCCAGGAATTGTCTGAGGTCAAGGCTCAGGAAGCAGTAGTGTCTGGTGCATTATGAGCTGCTGAGGAGGAGGGCCGATCTTTCAATGCCCAGGTTGAGGAGGTAGAGAGGAAGGCCAGAGTTGCTGATGCCAAGTTGGCCGAAGCCATGTCGAGGATGAGGCCGATGGAAGAAAAATTAGAAAATGCCCTCCTTAGAGCGGATCAGGCCGAAGACAGAGCGAACGCGGTGGAAGATAGGGCAGATGCGGCTGAATCTGAGGCCCGGGCCGCCATGGAGAAGTTGGCTTCTGCCGAGGAGGAGATTCGGAAACCCTAGCAAAGGTGACCATCGTTGAAGCTCAAGCTAGGGAGAAGGTGGCAGCTACCCAGGTTGAAGCTTTAGTCCAGGTCAGTGCTGCCGACCAACAGGCTCAAGTGCCGTGAAACTTTATAAAGGTTCCACCGAGTTTGCCGCCAAGTGCAGCGAGGCAGCCATTGACGCCTACGCTCAAGGCTTGAGAAATGTAAGGAGAAAATCCTTCGACTTTACAAGTTGAGCGGCCTTGAGAACATTCAACCTATAGATGAGGACGTCGAGGATGGGCCAGGACCCACCGAACCTTAGATTTAGTTCCTTTCTTTGTCTTTTTATATCTTGTAATGCGACCGAAGCTGGTCTTTTGTATAACAATAAGATTAATGAAAAAGTATTTTTGATAATTTCATTCGTTGTTCGAATCTTACAACTTCTTTGTTAGCAATGTTTTGACTTTCTAGGTGATTATGCTTCGACCTTTGGCCTTTGATAAAATACTCCTATTTCCGTATGTATACTTAAGAAGCGGTTGGCTTAACCCGTAGTCCTCGTGGGGGTTTTCAGGGTTTTTCGCACTGGCCCGAGAGCTTGACTCGGGGCTGCCAGGCACATAAGACTTGAACCATCGGAGGTTTCTCGCACCGGTCCGGTCTATCCATGATCTTGGGACCATCGAGGTCCTTTTAAAAACTTCCATGAGAGTTTTTTGTGCCAGTCGGGAGTTTGACTCGGAGCCGCTGCAAATATAGGACTTGAACCACCAGAGGTTTCTTGCGCCAGTTCGAGGTATCCGTGATGTCGGGACCACCGAGGTCCTTTTAAAAACTTCCACAGTGGTTTCTCGTGCTGGCCTAGACTCCGGGCTACCGAGAATATAGGACTTGAACCACCGAAGGTTTCTTGCGCCCGTTCGGGGTATCCGTGATCTCGGGATCGCCGAGATCCTTTTAAAAACTTTCACGAGGGTTTCTCGTGCCAGCCCGGGAATTTGATTTGGGGCCATCGAGAACATAGGACTTGAACCACCGGAGTTTCTTGCATCAGTTCGGGGTGTCTGTGATCTCAGGACCGCCGAGGTCCTTTTAAAAACTTCCACGGGGGTTTCTTGCACCGGCCCAGAGTTTGACTTGGAGCCACCGAGAACATAGGACTTGAACAACTGATGGTTTCTTGTGCCGGTACGGGGTGTCCGTGATCTCGGGACCGCCAAGGTCTTTTTAAAAACTTCCATGGGGGTTTCTTGCGCCGGTTCGGAAGTTTGACTCGGGGCCGCTGAGAATATAGGACTTGAACCATCGGAGGTTTCTTGCACCGGTCCGGGGTGTCCGTGATATCGGGACCATCGAGATCCTTTAAAAAATTTTCATGGGGGTTTCTCGCACCGGCCTACGAGTTTGACTCAGGGCTGCTGAGAACATAGTGTTGGGAATTGTATCCTAAAGCCAATCATTTGATGATTGTGCTAATATAAATTATATAAAATTGATATATTAATAAAAGTTATTTGGCAGTTTATTCATTACAAGAACATCTTCTTAATACTCCTGATTGTAATGAAGCCCTTAGGATCTTCCTTCACGATAAAGGAGGATTTATCTTTGAAGGTCCTTAAAAAGGTTCGCAACCATATGATATACTATGACAGGGCCATAGTACTATCAATTATAGACATTGTATATCATATTTGTTGGTTGTCCTCTTAACCAAGGAGTGTAGAGACACTGGTATGACATACAGGTGAAAGTGTAGGAGTACATTTCACCGAACGTGACTCATTTTCGGATACTCTACTGTCAAGAGTTAATCCGAGAAGATATAGGTATAAGTATCCTTCAGACCTGAAGATCACAACCAGTGGCTTATAAGCAACTCATTGTACTTAGGTGCCGGGCCACCTAGATTTCTAATTCAGCTACGAAAGGTTACTGGGTGCAGTCAAGTACTTATGGTAGTCAGTTATGGATCAAGATGGAATTTGACCTATCCCGTTAAAAGGAGAAATGCTTGTGTTTCAATTTAGCAAGACCTTGGCCAAGGCACTTCATGTGAAAGTCACATGATCACTAAAATTGAAATCACTTTATGGATTTGCTATTTAGAGTTGACAGGCTTTTAAGCCATCCTTAGCATTTGTGGTCAAGAGGATGAATTATATGGTAACTGTTTCTTAGGGTTCTTGGAGTTTGCTCGGTAACTCTTCGACCTATCCGGACGTCGGGTTTTATTGCTAGATGGGCACATCGATTAGTATAGAAAGTTGTTTCTATGCTACCGGCTTAGGTTCGAACCTAGAGAGTCACATGCATAGAAGTTTTCTAGGATGATCTGTTTGCTGATCAACGATTAAGAATCGTATATGATTTAATTAATCAATTTGATTGATTGAATTATCTTAATTGGGTTAAGTACAATGAATAAGATTCAATTTGGTTTAAGTCTATTAGAAGGACTAGTCAATTTCAAATATTGATTTAAAATTAGAATTGATTCAGGACTAGCCAAATTTGATTTGGATTAGGACCATGATCTATGTGGGGTTAGTCCAATAAATTCAGATTAGCTTAAACGAAAAACTAAACCCAAACCTCTCGCATAAGTCTTAGAGATTAAATTCACATATAGAATTTAATGTCTTGCATTAATCTTCTCCAAATAATTCCATCGGAATTCTAAAGTGTTAGAATTTATATGGAATAAATGCACCTCTTTGTATTAACCAAGCACTACTGTTCGGCGACTCTTTGGTTTTTACCGAACGTCGAAATTAACCAAGCGCTACGGTTCGATGACTCTTTAGTTTTTTACCGAACGTCGGAATTAACCAAGCGCTACGGTTCGGCGTCTCTTTGGTTTTCGCCAAGCAACGGAATTCTAAATGTTAGAATTTAATGGGTTGACTAAAAAGAGACTATAAACAGAGGACATCCCTCACCAGATTACACAGAAGAGAAAAACAACACACGATATGTCGTGAATTGATTTTCTAAAGAATTAGAATAGAAAATCCTGGTGATTCTGGTGCTACCGAAGTGTGAAGGATCCTAGAAGAAGAATTCAAGTGGAAGATTCAAGATCAGCAAAGTCGTTTTCCGCGAGCTAGCACTCTGGGAATCCGATCATTCGGGCTTTGCATGGACGATACTAAAGGCCGGACGATTGAACGGCTGCAGAGCATAAAAGGATTTACCAATTGCCTTTAAGGTAAGTGATATGATCCCTAGATCTTAAGGCATGCTTCAAGATAAGAAGTATGACTTCTTGCCTTGAAGATCAAGACATGATCTTGATAGTTTTATTTATGCATATTTTGGATCAATCGATCCTATATACAAGGCAAAGATATGATCTTGATGCATGTTAGATAGATTAGTATGTAATCTTTAAATTTGCATTGATAATTGTTATCAATTTTTTAAAACATGCATGCCTCGGAGATTATTTCTCCCTTCAAATGGTATCAAAGCGATGGTTTTGTATTGATCTAATTTATTGCATGTAAATTAATGCTCCTATTAATTATGTAATCAAGGCTAAAATAAATCACATGTCTATTCGGTCACAGATGGATTGAAAATCCAAATTACCGGTATTCTGTGACATATTGCCGTGATAATTTAAATTGATCTTTGGCTTCAAAACTAATTACACACACTCTCAAAATATGTTTTATATTTGATACATATTGATGTTGTATAAAAACATGATATTTGCATGTTTAGTATAAAACATAGATATGATATATGATGGCATGATATCTATATTATGAAACATATAAATATTTATGAGAGTCTAATTTGAATGTCAAATGTTAATTCATAATCTCTTTAGATATGATCTAAATATAGGAATTATGAGTAGTAAAATAATACATGTGATGCTTGATTGAAATATATGACATGTAAACATGAAATATATTTAATTCTTTGGGTTAGCTAAATCGGGTCCATAAAGGGTTAGACCTTAAGTTTAAATCAACTGGACTATAAGAGTATTTGATCAAATCTAATTAGATTAGGTTAAGAATGCTCTAAATCAAACAATAGTTATAGTTGATCATGTCCTTCTCTTTGATTAAACCAAATGGAAGTAGATTAGGCTCTGTGGTTGAGCATGAATCTCTTAGATGGTCAAATCAGAATTGGTTAACCATATGATGTCAAGGTGAGTTGGCAAGTTGCTCTAGGATCAACGATCGAATGGTTTTTAATTGGAAGCTACTCGTATTGATGCGTCTTTAACGAGTTAATGGCATATCCCTCCCATTGATCTCACTCACCTGTCAATGTGGTGAACCATTTATGATTCAAATCATTTACCTGATTCGGGTTGACCCATGCCTGTAAGAAAATCAGTCCGACTGATTTAGGTGCCACTTAACCTGACTTAATCTTGTTTCATTCTACCGATTTCATAGATTCAGTGGAAAAACTTGATTAGTCAATTTATCTACAGATTATTAAATCCTCTAAAATTATTAGGTCCTTAAAATGAAATAGTTATATGATAACTAAATCATAGCCTCCCATTAAGGTGGGTGATAATGAGTTCGATGTCTTGATAATCATTGGAGGCACTCCATGCCTGGTGCTTGTCAACCATCGGAATTGTTATTCATTATAGGATAAGTCAGCGTAACTATTACATAGACAATCAGGTGAGCCGAGCTTCACTCGGGCTTGGTTGTCTATTGATAGGTTACATTGATTATATCATTTAATGGTTGGACCTAACCAGAACTTTCAGTGGAGGCACTTCATGCCTGCTGAAGAGGTATATGGGGCAAAACTGAATACTAAGAATTGTTTGGGGAAACAATTGGTTTTGAACCTACTCTTAGATGCATATGGGTTAGCCAAGCTTCACTTGGGCCTGTATGTAGTTTATGTAGATCTTAGTGCCCACTAAAGAATTAAGAATAATTATTCGAATTGGGGTGTAGAGGCTGCCAATTTGAACAAAATAGTGGGAGAATCTTTAGACTAAAGTCCAAGTCTTTAGACTGAATCAATTTATATACTAATAAACTTTAGTTTTTCCTTATGCAGAACATGGCCACTAATTTATCATTAAGGTCCATATTGGATAGTGACAAGTTGAATGGTTCCAATTTTAATAGCTGGTTCAGAAAACTTAAGATTGTCCTTGAGCATGAGAGGATTCTATATATTCTGAATAATCCTGCACTAAAGATACCTGATGCAAACACCAAAGTTCTGAGAGAGACACTTATCAAAAGTGGCTCAATGATAGAACTAGCGTGCGTTGTATCATGCTAGCAGCAATGAACGATGAATTCGGTCACCAGTTCGAGAATGCTCAGCCAGAAGAAATCATTCAAGCGTTGAATGAATCTTTCAGCACACCCGACGATGTTGAAAGGCACAAGACTAGTTGTGCTATTTTTAATGCTCGAATGAGGGATGGATCTCATGTCACTGATCATGTATTGTACATGATCGAGAAGATAGAACTCCTAAGCAAGCTCGACTTTCCCTTACATGAGCAGTTGGGAAAAGATGCGATCCTGAATTCCTTGCCTCCATCCTTTCGACCTTTCCTTACTCATTTTTGAATGACAAAGCCTGCAGTCAACTACCATGATTTGTTGGGATTGTTACAGAACTTTGAGAAGGATAACCAGCTCTCTAAGGGTTTGGTTAATGTGGTTGAAGGATCTAAGGTAGGGCATAAACCCTTTGGGAAAGGTAAGAAGAAAAAGAATAATAAAAAGGTGCAAGGGCACTGGAAGAGGAACCGTCCTCTTTACATTGCCACACTTGATCAAAACAGGCCAAAGAAGAAAAAGGAGCAAGATGTTGCTCAACAAGGTATTTATATGATAACACCTTGTAATTTTTTTGTATATGATAATCAGACCTGGGTATTGGATACCAGGAGTCCTTTTAACATTTGCAATTCATTGCAGGGACTACAGGTCACCAGAAGATTTGAGGACAATGAAAGATTCCTTAATGTCGGCGATGGAAGATTAGTTCCAGTTCTGGCATTAGGAGTTCTTGAAATAGTTTTCAATAGAAATGTCATTATACTAAATGATTATCATTTTTGCCCAACGTTCTTGTTGAACGCAATTTCTGTAGGCCTTCTGGCCAAAAGTCATTATGAAATTTCAATAAAGGATGTTACTTTGAATATCATTATGAATGGAGTCACTGTAATGACTGGGCATTTATCTAATGGCATTTATATATTATCACAGCCTATGAATGTAGTGTACAATTCAAGTAAGCGCCCTAGAACAACTGATGTCACAGACATTTATCTTTGGCACCATCGGCTATGTCATATCAATAAGAACAGATTAAACATGTTAACTCAGGAGGGCATCCTTCGAGTTGATGATTGTGAATCATTAACTACCTGTGAATCCTATCTTCTTGGTAAAATGACCAAGTCATCTTTTACTGGAAAAGGTGAAAGAGCCAAAGAGCTATTGAGTCTAGTACATACTGATGTATGTGGACCAATGAGCACTTGTGCCAAAGGTGGATATTACTACTTCATTACTTTTACAGACGACCTTTCTAGGTTTGGTTATGTCTATCTTATGAGACATAAATCTGAGTCGTTTGAAATGTTCAAACTATATCATAAAGAAGTAGAAAAATAAACAGGAAAATGTATTAAGACCCTTCGATCAGATCGAGGAGGCGAATACCTTTCCAATGAATTTGTGACATATTTAAGAGAGAATGGGATTCTCTCCCAATGGACTCCTCCTGGAACACCGCAGCATAACGATGTGTCGGAAAGAAGGAATCGAACTCTGTTAGACATGGTTCGGTCCATGATGGGTTTTGCGAGCTTGCCAATATCATTTTGGGGATACGCATTAGAATCAGCTTGTCATATTCTTAATAAGGTTCCAAGTAAGTCTGTTTCTAAAACTCCACATGAGATGTGGTATGGACATAAACCGGTTATTACCTATCTAAGAGTCTGGGGGTGTCCGGCTTATGTGAAACATGCAAAATCAGACAAACTTGAACCCAAATCTGACAAATATTTTTTTATCGGCTATCCGAAAGAGACCAAAGGATATTACTTCTACAATACTGAAGAACAAAAGTTGTTCATTAGTAATAGAGCAGTTTTTCTTGAAAAGGAGTTCCTTAGTGAAGGAACAAATAGCTCTAATGTTGAACTTGAGGAAGTTCATCAAGTAGAAGGAACAACACAAACCAGTGAACCCTTAGAATCTGAGTTGATTAGATCAAACTCAAAACCCATTTTAGATGCACCATTAAGGCGATCTGGTAGAGTACCACATCAACCGGACAGATACTTAGGTTTCTTGGTCCAGAATGATGATCCTGTTGAACTCGATGAGAACAACGAGGATCCGATCACCTATATGGATGCTATGCAAAGGACTGACTCTAATAAATGGCTTGAGGCCATGAAATCCGAACTTGATTCCATGAAGGATAATAATGTATGGACATTAGTTGACCCACCCGAAGGGATAAAACCCATAGGGTGTAAGTGGGTTTTCAAGAGGAAAAGATGCACAGACGGAAAGGTTGAGACCTATAAAGCACGTCTGGTTGCTAAGGGGTATCGTCAACGTTATGGTATTGACTATGACGAAATGTTTTCTCATGTGGCAATGCTGAAATCCATTCGGATTATGCTAGCTATAGCAGCACACTTCAATTATGAGATTTGGTAGATGGATGTTAAAACCGCTTTTCTAAATGGTGATTTAGAAGAATAGGTGTATATGATACAGCCTGAAGGTTTTATATCTGAAGATGAGTCTAAAGTGTGCAGGCTACAGAAGTCCATTTATGGACTTAAGCAAGCATTTAGGAGTTGGAACATACGATTTGATAAAGTGATCAAATCTTATGGCTTTATTAAAAATAAAGAAGAACCTTGCATTTATAAATGGGCTAACGATTCCGTTATTGTATTTCTTGTATTATATGTGGATGATATTCTCTTAATCGGGAATGATATCCCTGCATTACAAGGAATAAAGACATGGTTATCATCACAATTCTCCATGAAAGATCTGGGAGAAGCATCATACATCCTAGGGATAAAGATCTATAGAGATAGATCTAAGAGGATGCTTGGTTTATCCCAATCTACGTACATTGACACAATGCTAAATAGGTTTAGCATGGAGAATTCCAAGAAAGGCTATCTTTCTATAGGCCATGGAATTCATCTTTCTAAGAAGGATTGTCCGACAACTCCTAATGAAAGAGAACGTATGAGTCGAATTCCATATGCTTCGGCAGTGGGATCGATTATGTACACCATGACATGTACAAGACCAGATGTGGCATACTCACTAGGAGTAGTGAGTAGATACCAATCTGATCCAGGAGAAAAACACTGGCAAGTTGTTAAGACAATCCTTAAGTATTTGAGAAATACTAAGGACCAGTGGTTAGTCTATGGAGAGTCTGATTTGAAACTTGTTGGATATACTGATTCCAGTTTCCAATCAGATCATGATGATAGCAAAAGTGTATCGGTTTCATGTTTATCCTGAATGGTGGAGCTGTTTGCTGGAAAAGTTCCAAGCAACATACAGTGGCAGATTCGGTGTGCGAGACAGAGTACATCGCTGCATCAGATGCTGCGAAAGAAGCTGTGGCTACGAAAGTTCATCTCCGAGCTTGGAGTGACACCTTCCATAGATGGACCAGTCCTGTTGTACAGTGACAGCACTGGTGCCATAGCTCAAGCAAAGGAACCACGAGCACATCAGCGCACCAAGCACATACTGCGCCGGTTTCATCTTATTCGAGAGATTGTAGACCGAGGTGACATAAATCTTTAGAAGATTGATGGAAAGGAAAACCTAGGTGACCCATTTACTAAAGCACTCAGCATCAAGGAGTTTGACAACTATAAGTTGAAGATGGGTATTAGATACTGTAATGAGTGGCTTTAGGCTAAGTGGGAGTTTGTTGGGAATTGTATCCTAAAGCCAATCATTTGATGATTGTGCTAATGTAAATTGTATATAAATTGATATATTAATAAAATTTATTTGGCAGTTTATTCATTACAAGAACATCTTCTTAATACTCCTGATTGTAATGAAGCCCTTAGGATCTTCCTTCACGATAAAGGAGGATTTATCTTTGAAGGTCCTCAAAAAGGTTCGCGACCATATGATATACTATGACAGGGCCATAGTACTATCAATTATAGGATGTTGTATATCATATTTGTTGGTTGTCCTCTTAACCAAGGAGTGTAGAGACACTGGTATGACATACAGGTGAAAGTGTAGGAGTACATTTCACCGAACGTGACTCATTTCCGGATACTCTACTGTCAAGAGTTAATCCGAGAAGATATAGGTATAAGTATCCTTCAGACCTGAAGATCACAACCAGTGGCTTACAAGCAACTCATTGTACTTAGGTGCCGGACCACCTGGATTTCTAATCCAGCTACGAAAGGTTACTGGGTGCAGTCAAGTACTTGTGGTAGTCAGTTGTGGATCAAGATGGAATTTGACCTATCCGTTAAAAGGAGAAATGCTTGTGTTTCAATTTAGCAAGACCTTGGCCAAGGCACTTCATGTGAAAGTCACATGATCACTAAAATTGAAATCACTTTATGGATTTGCTATTTAGAGTTGACAGGCTCTTAAGCCATCCTTAGCATTTGTGGTCAAGAGGATGAATTATACGGTAACTGTTTCTTAGGGTTCTTGGAGTTTGCTCGGCAACTCTTCGACCTATCCGGACGTCGGGTTCCATTGCTAGATGGGCACATCGATTAGTATAGAAAGTTGTTTCTATGCTACCGGCTTAGGTTCGAACCTAGAGAGTCACACGCATAGAAGTTTCCTAGGATGATCTATTTGCTGATCAACGATTGAGAATTACATATAATTTAATTAATCAATTTGATTGATTGAATTATCTCAATTGGGTTAAGTACAATTGAATAAGATTCAATTTGGTTTAAGTCTATTAGGACTAGTCAATTTCAAATATTGATTTAAAATAAGACTTGATTCAGGACTAGCCAAATTTGATTTGGGCTAGGACCATGATCTATGTGGGTTCAGTCCAATAAATTCAGATTAGCTTAAACCAAAAACTAAATCCAAACATCTCGCATAAGTCTGAGAGATTAAATTCACATATAGAATTTAATGTCTTGCATTAATCTTCTCTAAACAATTCCATCGAAATTCTAAAGTGTTAGAATTTATATGAAATAAATGCGCCTCTTTGTATTAACCAAGCGCTACGGTTCGACGACTCTTTGGTTTTTACCGAACGTCAAATTAACTAAGCGCTACGGTTCGATGACTCTTTTATTTTTTACCGAACGTCGGAATTAACCAAGCGCTACGGTTCGTCGTTTCTTTGGTTTTCGCTAAGCGGCAGAATTCTAAATGTTAGAATTTAATGGGCTGGCTAAAAAGAGACTATAAATAGAGGACATCCCTCACCAGATTATACATAAGAGAAAAATAACACACGATATGTCATGAATTAATTTTCTAAAGAATTAAAATAGAAAATTCTGGTGATTCTGGTGCTAACGGAAGCATGGAGGATCCTAGAAGAAGAATTCAAGTGGGAGGATTCAAGATCAGCAAAGTCGTTTTCCGCGAGCTAGCACTCCCGGAATCCGATCATTCGGGGCTTCGCATGGACAATACTAGAGGCCGGACGATTGAACAGCTGCAGAGCATAAAAGGATTTACCAATTGCCTTTAAGGTAAGTGATATGATCCCTAGATCTTAAGGCATGCTTCAAGATAAGAAGTATGACTTCTTGCCTTGAAGATCAAGACATGATCTTGATAGTTTTATTTATATGCATATTTTGGATCAATCGATCCTATATACAAGGAAAAAATATGATCTTGATGCTTGTTAGATAGATTAGTATGTAATCTTTAAATTTCCGCATTGATAATTGTTATCAAAATTTTAAAACATGCATGCCTCAGAGATTGTTTCTTCCTTCACATAGGACTTGAACCACCGAAGGTTTCTTGCGCCGGCACGGGAGTTTGACTCGGGGCCATCGAGAACATTGGACTTGAACCACTGGAGGTTTCTTGTGCTGGTCCGGGGTGTTCGTGATCTCAGGACCGCCGAGGTCCTTTTAAAAAGTTTCATGGGGGTTTCTCGTGTCGGCCCGGGAGTTTGACTCGGGGCCACCTAGAACATAGGACTTGAACCATCGGAGGTTTCTTGCGCCGGTCTGGGGTGTTCGTGATCTTGGGACCGTCGAGGTCCTTTTAAAAACTTCTACTTTAAATAGGAAAATAAAATTGAAAACTTTCTTTTCATAATCATTTGCTAAGTACACTCACTACTAGTAATATCGGCGAAGATTGCTGGCATTCCAAGTACGTAGGATCGGCTATGCATCCATCCCCTCAAGTTTGTAAGCTTCTCGAGGAAGTGCTTTCGTTACTCGATAAGGTCCTTCCCAATTTGGGGATAGCTTGCCTCCTTCAGCCGCTTTGGATACTTTAGCTCTTCCCAGAATCATATCTCCAGGGTGGAATGTCTTGGAACGGACCCGAGCATTATAATATCTTTCGGCCCGTTAGCGGAACGTGGCCATCCTGAGCCATGCAAGATCCCGGGTTTCATCGATGAAGTCCAAATTAGCCCTTAATTGATCAGAGTTGTCTTCATTCTTATATAGTTCTATTCGGGGACTGGGAAGACCGATCTCTACTGGGATGACCGCTTCAGATCGAAAAAGGAGGTTAAAAGGAGTCTCTCCCATGGGGACTCTGGGAGTCGTATGATACACTCATAATATACTCGGGAGTTCCTCCACCCATCTGCCCTTAAGCTCATCCAGTTGAGTTCTAAGCCCTTCAAGGATGGTCTGATTCATAACTTCTGCTTCTCTGTTAGTTTGTGGATGTCCAACAGAAGTGAATCGATGGCATATGCCTAGTTCGGTACAAAAGGCCTTGAATGCCAAATTGTCAAACTGGCAACCATTATCGGTGATCACGGTAGAGGGAAAACCAAATCGACATATGATGGATTTTAAAAAGAATGTCCTCACCTTACTTTCAGTAATCTTGGCTAACACCTCGACCTCGATCCACTTAGTAAAATAGTCGATGGCGACAAATAAAAACCTTCGCTATCTTGAAGCCGGGTGAAAAGGTCCAAGAATATCCATCTCCCATTTAGCGAAGGGCCAGGGGGCAGAGAGTGGATTTAACTAAAAAGCAAGTTGCCGCTGGATATTAGAATGCCGCTGGCAATGGTCGCATTTCTAAACTAGCTCGGTGGCATCTTGCCACATAGTGAGCCAGTAATATCCCTGGCGGAGAGCTTTATGCACCAGAGACCTGCCCCTCATATGATTCCCACATATGTCTTCATAGATTTCCCTAAGAACATATTTGGCATTTGCCGAGCCAATGCATTTGAGAAGGGAATGAGAAAAAGACTTCCTGTATAGGCACCCATTTAGCAACACAAACTTGGTTGACCTCCACTTGAGAAATCTAGCTTCTGCAGGGTCAGCGGGGAGAGTACCATCGGTGAGATAGTAAATGTACACATCCATCCACGTTGGCTCTTGCATAACTGGTACAACTTTCTCTGCCGAGTCGATACTTGGGCTTTCCAAGTGTTCGACGTACGTTCTTCCTAGACAATCATCCACTGAAGTGGCTAGCCATGATAATGCGTCGGCTCTGGCATTCTCACCTTTGGGGATGTAGCTAATGGTAAAGTAGACCAGTGAGGAGGTTAGCGACTTGACCTTATTCAAGTATCGAGACATAGTAGGGTCGCGAGCCTCAAACTCTCTAGTGACATGTCCGGAGACAAGCTGAAAATTGGTGAAGGCCCTGAGGCATTTTACTCCAAGTTCTTGGGCAAGCTTGATTCTAGCCAATAAGGCTTCGTATTTGGCTTAATTGTTGGTAGCTCTGAAAAGAAATCGAAGGGCGTACTCCAAGACGATGCCTTCCGGATTCGCCAGGATAAGGCCTGCTCTACTTCCTTGAGAGTTAGAGGCGCCATCAACATGGAGAATCCAAGCCTCTGTCGAATCCTCCTCAGCAGCTGGGCACTTCATGGGGATGTCTTCAATTTGCTCGTCCGTCTAGGTGTTAGAAAAGCTTTTGTAGGCTACTGATATGCATTTTAAAATTTACTAAAATAAATACGCAATGAAAGCAATAAGATATTGGATCTAATCCAATATCAGCCTACAACAGGATCAATATATAAAATTATATATATAAAGGTATAAAAGAAAAGGATATAGATCAAATCTATGTCAAAAATAAATAACATAGATTTGATCTCATCTAAGTTACCAGTAGTACATCTTTTACCTTTTGATACTTAATAACTCACACAGCAGTAGAAGGCGGTGGTAGATAGTACATCTACAAGCCACACAAAGATGTATGGTCTCTACAGGTGATCCACATCGGGGCTCTGGTCCTGACCAGCTTCTTTGGAGTGCTAGCTCCTCTCTTAGGCTTCGACGATGAGATTTCTTCTTTTTAACATCAAGGTGCTCTTGGAATTATCAAAAGGATATATGTCATGAGGAAACATTTTACCCCAGGCTTTATAGCCAGAATCCCTTTCATCCTAAAAACTTCTTATCTCCTTGTCGTTTCCTTTTCCAACGTTTCTTGAAAGATAAGCAAGAACCCTTCATCTTCATTTTCAGTTAAAAACCGAAAGGGAGTTAAGGAAGAAACTCTTCATCTCCTTTTTCAGTTAAAAACTGAAAAGGTTAGAAGTGTCTCAATCTTCATAAGTCATGTGACTCCTCACAGGGACTATCCTGGCCAAAGTTTTGCTAAAGTGAAACACAGTGAGACATTTATTCCAAACTATTTGGAGGGGTCAATCCCATCTTGATCCACTCACTGCTCCACAAGTACTTTATTGTACCCAAAAATCTTTTGTCATTAGATTGAAAATCCAGGTAATCTGGCACTAAAGTACAATAGGTTACTTGTAAGCTACCATGGTGATCTCAGGTTAGAGGGACACTTATATCCATATCCCTTCGTGAATACATCTTGGCAGAAGAGTGTTCCACAGATTGGTCACGTTCAGTGAAATGTCATACACCTCACCTACATGTCATACCAGTATCACCACACTCCTTGGTAAAGAGGACAATCAACCCATATGACATATAACGACCTTTACTTGATACATAGTTGTCCTATAACTATATATCATTTGGTCGCGACTATTTTAAGAACCACTCAATAAACCATCTCTTTATTGAATAGATTATGGTTCCAAGGACTCCATCATAAAAGAATTTATTTCAGAAAGATGTGATGTGATGAACTGTCAAATAAATAATTTTATTAATTAATAATTCATATACATTTACAACTTGCACAATCATCTATATATTAGTTGATTGGCTTTAGTACACAATTCCCAACATCTCCCACTTGGACTAAAGCCACTCAGAATAGTATCTAATACCCATCTTCCATTTATGGTCATCAAATTCTTTGATTCCAAGAGCTTTAGTGAATGGGTCGGCTAGGTTATCCTTTCCATCAATCTTCTGAAGGTCGATGTCACCTCGCTCCATGATTTCTCGCACAAGGTGATAACGATGCATAATATGTTTGGTGCATTGATGGATCTTTGGCTCTTTGGCTTGAGCAATGGCTTCGGTGTTATCACAGTACACCAAAATAGGACCATCCATAGAAGGTGTCACTCCCAGTTCTCCTAGAAACTTTTGCAACCATACAGCTTCCTTTGATGCATCCGATACTGCAATATATTCCGCCTCACATATTGAGTCTGCCACAGTGTACTGCTTGAAACTTTTCAAGCAGATAGATCCTCCATTTAGGGTAAAAACAAATCCTGATACACTCTTGCTGTCATCCCTATCTGATTGAAAATTGGAGTCAACATACCTCACATGTTTTAAGTCAGGTTCTCCATAAATTAGCCATTGGTCCTTAGTATTTCGTAAATACTTAAGAATAGTCTTCACTACTTTTCAATGAGCATCACCTGGGTCAGACTGGTATCTGCTCACTATCCCTAGTGAATATGCCACGTCTGGTCTAGTACATGTCATAGCATACATGATAGAACCCACTGCCAAAGCATATGGAATCCTACTCATACGCTCTCTTTCCTCTAGAGTTGTCGCACAATCTTTTTTGGAGAGAGAAATTCCATGGCCTATTGGAAGATAGCCTTTCTTGAAATTCTCCATGCTGAACCATTTCAGCACAATGTCTATGTACATAGATTGGGATAATCCCAAAAGCCTCTTAGGTCTATCTCTATAGATTTTTATACCAAGTATATAAGAGGCTTCACCCAAGTCCTTCATAGAAAACTGAGATGACAACTAGACCTTTATTCCTTGTAGTGCTGGGATGTCATTCCCGATTAAGAGAATGTCATTCACATACAACATAAGAAATACAATCACAGAACCATTAGCCCATTTGTAAATGCAAGGTTCTTCTTTGTTTCTAACGAAACCATACGTCTTGATACATTTATCAAACCACATGTTCCAACTCCAAGATGCCTGCTTCAATCCATAAATGGATCTTTGTAGCTTACACACTTTTGACTCATCTGTGGATGTGAACCCTTCAGGTTGTATCATATACACCTCCTCTTCCAGCTCATCATTCAGGAAAGCTATTCAAACATCCATTTGCCATATTTTATAATCAAAGTGTGCTGCTAAAGCAAGCATAATGCAAATGGATTTGAGCATTGCCACAGGAGAAAATGTCTTATCATAGTCTATACCATAACATTGACGATATCTCTTGGCAACCAATGGGCTTTATAGGTCTCTACCTGCCCATCTGCGCCTCTTTTCCTTTTGAAAATCCATTTGCACCCTACGGGTTTTATCCCCTCGGGTGGATCAGCCAATGTCCATACACTGTTGATTTCTATAGACTTCATTTCGGATTTCATGGCATCTAATCATTTCTCAGAGTCAAACCTCTGCATTGCATCCATATAGGTGATCGGATCCTCATTGTTCTCATCGAGTTCAATCGGATCATCGTTCCAGACCAAGAAACCATAGTATCTGTCCGGTTGATAGAGTACCCTACTAGATCTCCTTAATGGTTCTTGTATAGGCTCTGGGTTTGATCTAATCAAATCCGCTTCTATATTGTCTCTTAAGTGTATCGGTTTTTCTCCTTGTTGAACTTCACTAAGTTCAATCTTAGTAGCTCCAGTTCCTTCACTAAGGAACTCCTTTTCTAAAAAAGATAGCCCTAAGACTGACGAACAACTTTTGTTCTTCGGATAAGTAAAAGTAATACCCGTTAGACTCTTTTGGATATCCTACAAATAGGCACCGGTCAGACCTAGGTCTAAGCTTATCTGTTTCCAAACGTTTAACATAAGCCGGGCTGCTCCAGACCCGAAGGTGTGAGAGTATCGGCTTATGCCCGATCCATATCTCATATAGTGTTTTGTTAACGGACTTACTTGGGATCTTATTTAAAAGATAACAAGCTGACTCTAAAACATAACGCCAAAAGAAGATCGGCAGAGAAGCAAAGCCCATTATGGACCAAACCATGTCTAACAGGGTTCGATTCCTCCTTTCAGACACTCCATTTAACTGAGGTGTCCCTAGAGGTGTCCATTGAGAGAGAATCCCATTCTCTCAAGATATGTTAGAAACTCACTTGAAAGATATTCACCACCTCGATCTGATCAAAGGGTTTTGATAAACTTTCCAGTTTATTTTTCTACTTCATTATGATATCGTTTGAATATTTCAAACGATTCAGACTTATGTCTCATCAAGAATATATAACCATACCTCGAAAGATCGTCTATAAATGTTATCAAATAATTATACCTACCCCTGGCACTGACATTCATAGGTCCGCATACATCGGTATGTACCAGACTTAGAATTTTATTGGCCCGTTCACCTTTTCTACTAAAAGATGATTTGGTCATTTTACCCATAAGAAACGATTCACATGTTGGTAATGATTCAAAATCATTAACCTCAAGTAGACCTTCTTGTCTCAACTTGTTTATCCTGTTCTTGTTAATATGATCTAGCCAGCAGTGCCAAAGGTAAGCATTACTGATATCGTTTATCCTAGGGCATTTGCTAAATGTATACATTACACTAATAGGTCGCGATAGTACATATATGCCATTACTCATATATCCATTCATCATAACAGAACCATTCATAATGATTTTGTAAATGTCATTCTTTATTGATAGTTCATAACCTGACATGGCCAATTGGCCTACAGAAATGATATTTAAAATGAAAGATGGACAATAATGACATTCATTTAAAATGATTGTACAAGACTCAAAAATAAGTTTGACGACTCCTAACGCCAGGACTGGAACTTGGCTTTCATTTCCAACGTTTAAGATTCTCTCACCGTCCTCGAATCTTCTACTAACTTGAAGTCCCTGCAAAGAATTGCATATGTGAATTGGACTTTCGGTATCTAATACCCAAATAGTAGTATCATAGATAAAGAAATTACAAGGCATTATCATATATATACCTTGTTCAGCATTTCCTTGCTGCTTCCTCTTCTTGGACCTGTTCAGGTCAAGCGATGCAATATAAAGAGGACAGTTCCTCTTCCAATGACCCTGCTTTTTACAAAAAAGCACTCTGCCTTACTCTGATCAGCTTTAACCTTTTTAGCATGATTGGTTCCAGCATTTTGCACCTTCTTTTATTTTTCTTTTTCCCTTTCTTAAAGGGACGACGACCTCCCAAAGAACCTCCCACTAAATTCACCACCCCTTTATCGAGCTGGTCATCTTTCTCATAAGTTTGCAGTAAACCAAGTAAAACATAGTAGTTTACAACAGGCTTATTCATTCTATAATGATCGATAAAGTCAAGATAGGAAGGAGGTAGGGAGTTCAGTATCGCATATTTCCCAAGTTGTTCATGCAATGGACAACCGAGTTTTCCCAAGCGTTCAATCATCTCGATCATGTACAATGCATGATCAGTGACTGAGGCACCATCATGCATCCGCGCATTATAGATAGCACAAGAGACCTTATACCTTTCAACATCGTCTGGTGTTCCAAAGGATTCCTTCAACTTTTGAAGAATTATCTCTGGCTGGGCTTCCTCAAATTTTTGACTGAACTCATCGTTCATCGCTGCTAGCATTATGCATCGAATAGTGGTTCGATCAGAGAGCCACTTCTGATAAGTGTCCCTGACCGAACCCTGAGCATTAGGAGCAGGGACTTCAGGTGCTAGATCCGTTATCACATAAAGGATCCGTTCATGCTCTAGGACAATCCTAAGCCTTCGATACCAGCTATCAAAGTTGGGACCCTTAAGTTTTTCATTATCAAGCAATAAACTGAGCGACAAGTTGGTAGACCTCATCTGAAAGGAAAACTAAAAACCTATTATTATATATGAATTATTATCCTAAAGACATGAACTTTAGTCTAAAGGCCCTCCCAATATTTTATCCAGACTGGTAGCCTCTACCTTCAATCCAAGGAATTACTCTTAATCCTTTAGTGGGTACTAAAATTCAATAGACAATACATGAGCCTGACTTTGGCCGGCTCACCCATGCACATCCAAAGATAGGTTCTTTAACCGATTACTTCTCCAAGTAAATTCTAGTAATTAATTTTGTCTTAGGGTGCTCTTCAATCGGCCTTTGGGCCTCCCATTGAAGGTCCTAGTTAGGTCCAACCATTAACATGACAAAATTCAATGCTTCTAACCAACGAATAGTCAAGCCCAACTTTGGCCGACCCACCTGACTACCGTTAAGAGAGTCACATCAAGCCATCATATTTGGATTGTCAATTCCAATAGCCTGATGAACATTCGACCTTTGGGTCTGCCAATGATCACCTAACTATTGGACCCATTATCATCCACTTAATGGGAGGCTAAGACTTAGTTATCTCCATCACTTCATCTTTTTAAGGACCTAATAATTTAGATGATTTCTTTTTAATGTGTGACATATGAAAGAGAACACATGGAATGTAATCGAGAATTCTCCTACTAACTTGTAAAATGGTTCATGAATAATTAGTCCATGGGTACCTAAATCAGTCATACTGATTCACCATAAGTGATATGAGCTATCTTGTATCATGGAGTAACCCAATCAATTCTGATCGACCACATTTTACAGGTAAGTGAGATCATAGGATGGGTTCATCAGATTTGATTAGATTAGTTTAAAGACTTGGGCTCATCACTGAGCAATAAAACAAGTCCATTTAGATTTATAAACTAATCAATCTAACTAATTAGAGAGATCTAAAAAGAATGTAACCTAACTCAACTATTGATTAGATTTAAGTTCTCTTTTTAGTCCAATTAATCTAAACTTAGGTCTAACCCAATTAAGGATCCAACTCAAGCTAACCCATGACCCTTAAAACTTATACAAATGACTTAAGATCTTCAAATCATATTTCTAGATATCTTTGTCATTTAAGATAATTTAATTTCTCAATAAAAGTCAACAAACTCTTAAATTGAAATAATTTTAATTTAACATGTAAAATAGATTTTACAAAAATTAAAATAATTTATGATCATACCAACCAAAGATGAGATTAAAATAGTTTTAATCTATATTCTCTTCACTTTTCTTCTTCATGAGTTATGATACAAGTGGCATCCCTACATGCCATAGGAGACCCCATTGAATGGAAAAGAGAAAGTCTTTAAATCCTACTTCTCTCCTATGACCGGATGGCCTTGTGAAATTTACCCAATCAAAGTACTTGGCATCCTACCAAAATAGCCTTCAAATGCTCTCAGAAGTCTATTGCACTCTCCAAGTCATGAGTAGGTGGGCACCATACACTGAGGTACTACCAGTAGCCTCCCTTATTGGTGCGTCCCTGATATCCCTACCAGACAGTCATTGGGCATAATGATCCGGGGTATTACCAGTAGCCTCCCTCATTAGACCATCCCAGAGTAGAGCACGATAGAAACTAAGAGCACTAACCAGACTCTGATACCATTGTTAGAAAGGCTTTTATAGGCAATAGAAATGCATTTTAAAATTTACAAAAAAAAATACGCAACAGAAGCAATAAGATAATGGATCTAATCCAATATCAGCCTACAACAGGATCAATATATAAAATTATATATATAAAGGTATAAAAGAAAAGGACGTAGATTAAATCTATGTAAAAACAAATAACATAGATCATATCTATGTTTGTGGCCTAGTGCCTTAGATCTCATCTAAGTCACCAGTAAATATTGAATCTTTTACCTTTTGATGCTTAATAACTCACACAGCAGTAGAAGGCGATGGTAGGTAGTACATATGCAAGCCATACAAAGATGTATGGCCTCTACAAGTGATCCACACTAGGGCTTAGTCCTGACCAGCCTCTTCGGAATGCTAGCTCCTCTCCTAGGCTTCGACGATAAGATTTCTTCTTTTTAACACCAAGGTGCTCTTGGAATTATCAAAAGGATATATGTCCTGAGGAAACATTTTACTCCAGGCTTTATATCCAGAATCCCTTTCACCCTAAAAACTTCTCATGTCCCTTCATTTCCTTTTCGTTTCCTTTTTCAACGTTTATAAAGAAGAACCCTTCATCTTCATTTTCAGTTAAAAACTGAAAGGGACTTAAAAAAGAAACTTTTCATCTCCTTTTTCAGTTAAAAACCAAAAAGGTTAGGAGTTAAGGAATGAGGGGTAATTAGGGAAAGGTCATTAATATCCATTTTAAATTCAGACTTAAAATTTTGAATTCAAAATTTAATCTTCTAACTTGAAATTCAAATTCATAATTCAAATTTAAACGGGTAAGGATGTTAACATTAGACTTACCTAAATTTGAATCCAAACCACATTCTATTTGATTTGACCAAGATGTTCATAGCTCAATCAAATTGAGCTAGCCAGCAATCATATTGCCAATTTAATCCTTTAATTAATTTACTAACATTTAGTTTCTCAATCATCCAGTCAGGTAGAATCCCCTATGGTGTGTGACCCCATAGGTTCGAACACTAAGCCGATAGCACTGGAACACTTTCAATACTAATCGAAGTCACCAATCTAGCAATGACACCCGACGTCCGGATAGGCTAAAGGTTGCATAGCAACAATCAAGAACCTATGACATATGGTTACCATATAATTAATTCCTTTGACCCTCAATGCTCAAGATGACTTGTGTTTTAACTGCCAACCCTTAATCAGTTCATCCATAAAGTGTCATAATCTTTATGAGTCCTTTCACTCCTCACAAGGACTATCCTGCCAAGGTTTTGCTAAAGTGAAACATAATAATACATTTATTCCAAACTATTTGAAGGGGTCAATCCCATCTTGATCCACTCACTGCTCTATAAGGACTTTACTATACCCAGAAACCTTCTGTCACTGGATTAAAAATCCAAGTAATCCGGCACCAAAGTACAGTAGGTTGCTTGCAAGCTACCAAGGTGATCTCAAGTCAGTGGGACACTTATATCAATAACCCTTTGCAAACACTTCTTGGCAGAAGAGTGTTCCGCAGATTGATCACGTTCAGTAAAATATCATATACCTCACCTGCATGTCATACCAGTATCACCACACTCCTTGGTAAAGAGGACAAACCCATATGACATACAACGAACTTTACTTGATACATAGTTGTCCTATAACTATATCATTTGGTCTTGACTATTTTAAGAACCATTCAATAAACCCTCTCTTTATTGAATAGATTATGGTTCTAAGGACTCCATCACAAAATAATTTATTTCAAGAAGATGCGATGTGATGAACTATCAAATAAATATTTTATTAATTAATAATTCATATACATTTACAACTTGCACAATCATTTACATGTTAGTTGATTGGCTTTAGGATACAATTCCCAACACCATGTACATTTTACTAGGAAGTCTGCCAGCACTTGGGACTTAAGGGCAGACCGGGACTAGAACGAAAGATCGAACTCCTCCAGCTTAATAGCCCACTTCGCCAAGCAACCCGAGATGTCAGGATGAGCTAAATAGTTCTAAAAGGATAGTCCGTGAGCACCATGATCGAATGGGCTTAGAAGACGATCGGAGGTGCTAAGCGAAGACGATCAAAGCAAAAATAATCTTCTCAGTTTTAGAATACCAGACCTCCGCATCATAAAGCACTTTGCTAGTGTAATAAATAGGCTTTGCGCTCCGTCGGGGTCGAGCCGGACCAAGATGGAACTAACCGCCTCTGAAGTAGAGGTAGGCACTGGGCCATGCCGCCCATGGCATGGCATAGCTCGGCACGAAATGGGCCATTCCTAGCACGGCTCGGTACTGCTATAGTATCGGGCCGTGCCGGCACAGCCCAATAAACCATGCCATGCCAAGCTTGAGAAATTTTTTTCACTGGCCCGGCATGGCACGGTCCATAACGGGCCCGTGTTGGCCCATCGGGCCGTGCCAGGCATGGTCGCCCATAAGGGCTTGATCAAAAATTTTTGTAAAAAATCTTTTTTTGATAAATTAAAAAATTATTAGGAATAAAGAAATTTATTAATATAAAGCCATCTTAATAGTGGGGGGTTTGACATAGACCCCTACCAGTTTATTAATTTAAAATCAAAATGGTACAGGAAGGGAGGAGGCTAGGCCTGTCCTCCAGAGCAGAATACAATAAGAAAGGAGAAAAAAATAGAGAGAAAAAAAGAGATGACTCACTTTAACAATTAAAAAAATAAAAATATATAATTATAAAAATAGAGATGACTCACTCATCAGTCATTAATAGTATTTGTGTCATCATCATCTTCACTGGTTAAGTCATGTTCACCTTTATCTTGAAGCCTCGTCAGCATCCAACCAATCTTTGAAGTAGATAAGCATATCAATTGTTTCGCTGTCATCCTACTTCTCTTTTCGTCAAGAACATGTCGACCTGCACTGAAAGCGAATTTCGATGCTACTGTGGACATTGGCACAGCTAACATACTCGTGCAATGGTAGACATAACATGATATTGATTTCTAACACTCTTCCACTAAGCTAATACATTTAGACTTTCTATTTGATCTTCATCATATGCAGAATGAAGATCATTTCGTAAATAAAATTCTAATTCATTATTTAAAGATGAAGAAGATGAAGAAGATGAAGCATGTGTGTGTATTTTAATGAATAAAAAAATAGATGACGAGCAAGATCTAGAAGAAGAAGCAGAACTTTGAGCAGGTATTCTAGATCCATAAATTTTGTCATTATATAAACCATAAATATCATTAAGAAGTCGTATGACCTCATCTTTAGCAGGTTCAGGATTTTGATTCATATTTTTACAATATTGATCAATTAAAAAATTTATGCCATTTAATTTAATTCTAGGATAAAAATAGCAGCTAAGTTATGCAATGGACATATCCTATTCCAATATTCATTCCATTTAGTTTCCATATTACATATAATAGGCATTAAAACTTCATGATATCTATATTCTTTAAATTTTTCACTAATTACATATGCTTTTTTTAAAAAATGAACAAGAAGTTGGATAATAAATACCTGAAAGAACATTTGTAGCATTATAAAAAGTAACCAAAAAATCTTCTAAAATTTTACCTTGATGCCAATCAAGTTCAGTCAATTAAATCCTAATCCACGATCATTAATATAAGCACTTAATAAGTTCTATATGGTTATGCATCATGTATCATGGTATAGGTACTATTCCAACGAGTTATTACATCAAGTTTAAATTTTTTAAAACATTTACCATAATCTATACATAATTGTTTAAATTCTTGAAGTCTTGACCTTGAAGCATGAATAAAAAAATTGCATTTCTAATTTTTTGAAATAACCTCTTGAATTATGTTCATGCCAGATTGAGCAAAAAGATTTAATATATGACATACACATCTAATATTAAATAATTATCTATCTAAAATGGGATGCAAAGAGTCATTTAATAATGCAACAACAAATTATTATTAGATGCATTATTAAAAGTAATTGATATTATTTTATTATTAATATTATATGAGCATGCGGTTTGATAAATAATATTTAAAATTTGTTATCTCGAATGCAAAAATCAAAAGCATGAAAAGCAATAATTTGTTTATATAGTTGCCAATCATTATCAATATAATGAGCAGTAATAGCAATAAAATAATTACTACCTACAGATGCCGACCAAATATTAGAAGTTAAAGAAATTTAGTATTTAAATTTGAGAGACTTTCAGTTAAACTTTGTTTCATTGCTAAAAAGTTTGTCATAGCTACTCTTCTAAAGGTACGACTACTAGTTCTTCTATAAGCAGGTTGTAGGCCTAATTGAACATATTGTTCAAAATTATAAAATTCAGATAAACTAAAAGGTAATTCATCCTGAACTATCCATCTTACGAGTAATTTTCTCTGATTTTCATGGTTATATGCAAAATTACCTACAAGTGATCCTTCTTGTATATTAAGGATACATTGCTGATGGGAATCATGCATCCTATGAGTCTCTTGATGTCTTCTTAAATGCCCTGCTCCCCAGTACTAGAACATCTATAAAGTTTTGCATATTTTTTATGTTTTGCTTTATAGACTCCATCAACCATAATTCTATCGAAATCATTCCAAACACCACTAGTCCTCTTACAAGAAGAGGTTTGACATTCACTAACACTAGCTCTAGAGGGAACTTGGGTTGGGGTTGGGGTTAGGGTTAGGGTTGGGGATTGTTTCCTCACCCTCAGAAGAAGGATGCATGTTAAAATTACTTTCGTTAAAAGATGTCATATCTAAACTTTAATTAATAAATATAAAAAAATAAAAATTAACCCACAAGAAGGAATTAAGAAGAGGATCAGAGGTGGAGGCGTGAGCCAAGATTTGTGAGCTTTCTCTTGCGCTCTCGCCTCTCAACAAGAAGTGACCTTGTAGCACTTGAATACTTGCTAGAGTATTTGCCACTTACAAGAATACTTGCAAACTAAAAATTAAATTGCTAATCTGCTAGAGCACTTGCTAGAAGAGAGAAATGGTAGTAATAGAGAAGTTGGTTTGGTATGGTAAGAATGAGGGAGAAATGGGCTATTTACAGAAGTCTCAATTTTTTTTTTCAAAAATACCCTTTAATATAGCTGTCATATGGTTGTTGGGAGGGATAAAATGGTCTTAAATCATCCTAAACGGCTATATAGTCATTATGGGCCGTGCCCGGCATGGCCCATGGTGGGCCATGCCTAGCCCGGCATGGCTCAGGCTGTGCTGGCTGAGGCTGTGCCATGCCTGGCATGGCCCATTTGTTACTGGGCCATGCCAGGCACAGCACGACAATTTTATAGGCATGGTGGGCCTGAGCCGTGCCTGGCAGTGCCCACTTCTACTCTGAAGTGATGGCAAGATAGAGAAAAATCTTTTCCCCTTCCTTAGGCTTCGATAGTAGCGGCGGTGTGGACAAGAATTCCTTCAGTTCCTCAAAGGCTCTTTGGCAACCGTCCGTCCACTCGAAGCCATCAACTTTGCATATAGCTTTAAAAAAGGGTAAGCACCTCTCAGCCGATCTAGACAGAAATCGGCTCAAGGCGTCTACCCTTCCGGTGAGCCGCTGCACTTTCTTCTTATTGGCCGACTGTCGCATGTTAAGAATGGCCTAGATCTTTTCTGGGTTTGCTTCAATCCCCCGTTGGGTCACTAAGAAACCCAAGAATTTTTCGGCAGTGACACCGAAGGCACATTTGCGGGGGTTGAGCTTAATCTGATGGCTCATCAAATGTCTCTCCCAGGTCAGCAATGTGGTTGGCGATGTGGGTGCTCTTAGTCAGCATATCATCCACATACACCTCCATGTTGCGCCCAATCTGGTCTTTAAAGACCTTATTCATTAACCTCTGATAGGTGGCTCCAGCATTCTTCAGTCCAAAAGGCATTACTTTATAACAATAGATGTCCTTCTCCATGATGAAGGAGGTGTTTTCTTCATCCTACGGGTCCATCTTTATTTGATTATATCCGAAGAAGGCGTCCATAAAACTGAGAAGCTCATGGCCAGATGTGGAGTCCACCAGCTGGTCAATCCGTGGTAAGGGAAACTATCTTTGGGACATGCCTTATTAAGATCATTGAAATCGATGCAGATCTACCAGCTTTCACTTGCCTTTTGGACCATAACCATATTGACTAACTAATTTGGATATTGAGCCTCTCGAATGTGGCCGGCGGCAAGCAGTTTGTTGACTTCTTTGTCTATGGCTCTCTGCCGCTCATGGACAAAACTCCTCTTATTTTGGCGAATGGGCTGACACTGGATCAACATTGAGTTTATGAGTCATCACCTCCGGAGGAATACCGAGCATGTCTGATGTGGACCATGCAAAAATATTCGAGTTGGCCCGTAAGAAAGTGAGGAGTTTATCTTTCATTTCCAAAGGAAGAAGTTCGCTGATTTGCACAGTTTTTATAGGATCATGCCCCAGTGGATAAGATAGCAGGTGCTCAGCTGATTCTCCTCTTCTTTCAGACTTCCTGGGGTCGAACAGCACTGGGGTCGAGGGAGTTGTCATCTCTTGGGGGTTAGGAGCTATATGATAGCATAGCTGTGCAAGATTTTGCTCCCAGCACATCTCGCCGACCCCTCGATTGGTAGGGAACCTTACGAGCAGACGCTTGATGGATATGAATACATCCAAGAGGTTCAACCTGGGCTGACCGAGTATGGCATTATACGCCAATGGTACCCAAGCCACTAAGAACCTCATTAGGACCGTACTTTGATATGGTGGCAATTCCGCTGTGACCGATAAGGTGATCTTGCCCTCAACTCTGACTGAGTCTCCCGTGAAGCTGACTAGGGGCATGGTCACAGGTTGTAGAGAATCAAAGGACAAACCCATTCAAACAAAAGCATCATAGGTAAGTATGTCCGCTAAACTTCCACCATCCACAAGTATTCTTTTTACAGGATGCTTAGCGATCGTCATGGAGACGACTACGCTATCATCATTCAAATTGCCCCTCCCCTTTAATTCCCTTTCAAGAAAGGAATTTACATCTTCTATCCCCTCACTCCCCCTTGGCCTTTTAGAGGATGAAGCTGCTCCCTAGGAAAGCATGCCCATCGTTCGTTTTGTCGGAGTATTGTTAATGTTGGCCTGAACAGGTGGGGGCCCCATCAAGGCTGGAATGACCGGCGGTCCTCCCTTCTGGATGAACTTTCCGAGATAGCCTTTTTGAATAAGTTCTTCAATGGCGCGCTTCAAGTTGCGGCACTTCTCAATGTCGTGGCCATAATCCCTGTAAAAGCGATAGTAGCGGCTCCTATCGCGAGCAGCGCTTGTCCTCAGTGGAGGAGGGCGCTTGAGATAGGGCTCACTTTCAATTTCCATAAGGATGCGAGACCTCGGAGCGAGGAGAGGTGTGTAGGTTTTTTCCTTGGTAGCCAGGTTCTGGCGTCGATTATCCAGTCGACGCGGAGGCTTGAGCTTCTTGGAAGAGAATCGGCTTGGCTCTTCATGGACCGGTTTCTTGCCGGCTCTCCTATCAGTGTTCCTCCGAGTGAAGTCAGCTTCATCGACACGTATACTTATATGCATGATCCAGGAGCTCGGCATAGGAACTAGGGGCTTTTTGTTAAAAGAATATGTGAAATGAGAAGGACGGAGTCCCCACTTCAAGGCCAAGGTGGCCACAGCATCATCCAAATGATACACCTCGAGGGTTGCTGCTTTGAATCGAGCTATGAAGTCTTTTAGTAGCTCCCCTTCTTTCTGCTGAACAGAGAATAGGCTGTCAGCCACTCGAGGGATCTTCCGACAAGCATCAAACTGTGCCAGAAAGGTCTTCTCCAACTGTTGAGAGGAATCAATACTGCACGAGAGTAGCTCAGAGTACCAGGCACGCACGACCTTCCGAAGGGTAGCAGAGAAGGAGATGCATAGAAGGGCATCAGTTGCTCCTTGGACTTGCATGAGGGATTTGAAACTTTCCAAGTGATCCAGAGGGTCCGTAGTGCCATAATAAGGATCTAGCTGGGGGAGACAGAACCAGTGAGGTATGCGCTCCTCCATAATCCAATAGGTAAGGGGGGGTGAGTATCATACTATGCCCCCGAGTGGTTGTTAAGCCTTTGACTGAGCTCCTCCAGGCGTCGGTCCTGCTCCTCCAGACGTCTTTCCACCGGTCATTAGGGTCCTCGCCCACCGATTCAGATGATGAAGAGGGAGAGTAATGAGGCTAATGATGATATGAACCTCGAGGTTCCTTTCCTCGTCGTCGCCCGTAGCTGCCGGAGTGAAGAGTGGGAGACCGAGACCTCTTGGAGGTTTTTAGATGATAGTTCCTGGATGGAAGTCGGCGATGAGGATGCTGAAGGGAAAAAACAATTTTTCCTATGCACATGATCTCAAGGTGGAAAGCATGTAAATTGGTTTTAATATTCACATTGAATATTAATTAAAGCAAATTAATAGATCTAAAATTTAAGATTATTTATTTAAGTTTAAAACAGTACCTCTAGTTGCGGAAGCTGTTGATAACGAAGGTAGCAGATCCGATCTACAGAAAGAAGTTCCCCTTCGTGCCTTGCAAGAGCTGCACGCGCCGCTCCTCTATATCACACGCACGCCTGATGAATGCAGACAGAAGGTGAAATTCTTGAATAATGGAAGGAGAACTCTTCTCCCAAGAAGAGACAATCTCCAATTGGACTTCTCTGTCATTTTTTTTCTTACCTGTTCACCCTTTTTTATTCACATCGTAACCTTTTATAGCCGATGAAAAATTCTGCAATCAAAAAAAAAAAAAACGTGAAAGAGCTATTTAAAATACCATTACATGAATCCCATCATGGCATTAAGTTCGTAGTCACCTATCAATGTGTCCCTCAAACGGCAAGCCTAGGAGAAAACGTAGACATTTGAGCATCCTCCCATAACATAATCAATAACTCTATTCCCAGGCTGTTATAACAAGTGGATGACGACGAATGAAAGATATTATCAATTAAAATTTCTTTTTGTTAACAGAATTGATCCAATCAATTCAGTTTGAAGTCCAAATTCAAATCCGAAAGAAGCTACTTGTAGCTCTTGAACCATACTTCATATTGTGCCTTGCCGAGCTCCAATCTGAAGTGATTTATGAATTCAAAATTCATAAATAAACTTTCAGAGGCTCTATTGGATATCCGAATCGAACCACTTCAAACTCGGATCCAAACCACTATGTTATCAGACCAACCATTGGTCCATGGTTCAAATTAACTTTATTCTAGATTCATATCGTATCCCAAAATTCTATTTAAGTTACTGACTAACTCAAATCACCCTCGAAGTAGGTGCTGCCGCTAATGTCTAGAGCTAGCTAGACATAGCTAGAACGAACCCCGTATGACCCATCTGATTGAGTCCCACTCAAATCAGTGATCACGCAGGCGTACAAGTCATCCGACTATGTGCGTGACTCCATAGGTTTAAACCTAAGCCGGTAGCACAGGAATGCTTTCTATACTAATCGATGTGACCATCTAGCCATGGTTCCCAACGTCCGGATAGATTGAATTTGCACAAGGCAACATTCTGGAACCCAGGCTATGGTTGCCGCATAATTCATCCTCTTGTCCTAGTACTCTGGGTGAATACGGAGTTAACTGCCAACTCTAAGTAAATCACCCAAGTATGTTTCAATGCAATGAATCTTGTGACACCTCGCAAAGATTACCTTGGCCAAGGTTTTGCTAAATTGAAACATAGTTCGAGCACTCTCTCTAACACTTAGAGTGGACAATCCCATCTTGACTCATCACTGACCCAATAAGTACTTGACTGCACCCAGCAACCTTCCGTCACCGGATTAGAAATCCGAGTGGTCCAGTGCCTAAGTACAGTGAGTTGCTTATCAAGTCAACATGATAGTCTCATGTCAAAGGGACACTTATACCCATTGCCTTTCTGTGAGTTGCTCCAAACAGTTGAGCACTCAACAGAGATGAGTCACTGTTCAGTGAATGTACTCCTACACTCACCCGCATGTCATACCAGTGTTATACACTCCTTGGTTTAAGAGAACAAACCAACCCATATGACATACAACGACCTACACTTGATTACGTCGTCGTCCTCGGTAACGACGTATCATTTGGCCGCGAACTTATTTAAGAGTTACTCAACAATACCTCCATTATCGAATACATGTAACTCCAAGGACTACAACATATTGGAATTCTACTGGAAGATGTAAACTATATGCTGTATGGCCAAAATTCACTTTTATTTATTGAATAAATCATGTTCATATACATCAACTCATAACCGTCTACAAGCTAGACTATTGGCTGTAGGACACATTTTCTAACAACTCCCACTTGAACTATAGCCAATCGGAACAGTATCTAATACCCATCTTCCACTGTGTTCATTGAACTCCTTGATTCCGAGTGCTTTAGTCATTGGGTCAGCTAGGTTTTCCTTTCCATCGATTTTTGATGGTATATGTCACCTCGTTCCATGATCTCTCGTACAAGGTGATAGCGGCGCAACACATGCTTGGTTCGGTGATGCGACTTTGGCTCCTTGGCTTGGGCAATTGCTCCCGTGCTATCACAGTATATTAGGACGGGACTCCCCAGGGTAGGTACCACTCCCAGCTTGCCTAAGAACTTTCGTAGCCATACAGCTTCCTTTGCTGCATCTGATGTTGCAATATATTCAGCCTCGCATACTGAATCTGCCACTGTGTTCTGCTTGAAACTTTTCAGCAAATCGCTCCTCCATTGAGGGTAAAGATAAATCCGGATATGCTTTTGCTGCCATCTCTATCTGACTGAAAACTGAAGTCAGTGTACCCCACTAGTTTTAAGTCAGGTTCTCCATAAATGAGCCATTGGTCCTTAGTAGTTCTCAAATACTTAAGGATGGTTTTTACCACCTTCCAATGTGCTTCACCTGGGTTAGACTGGTACCTACTCACTATCCCTAGTGAGTGTGCCACATCTGGTCTTGTACATGTATAGCATACATGATAGAACCCACTGCTGAGGCATACAAAATTTTACTCATGTACTCTCTTTCCTCAGGAGTTGTCGCACAATCCTTCTTGGAGAGAGTAATTCCATGGCCTATCGGAAGATAGCCCCTTTTGAATTATCCATGCTGAACCTCTTCAGCACAGTATCAATGTACTTTGACTGGGACAATCCCAATAGCTTCTTAGATCTATCTCTATAGATCTTCATCCCTAGGATGTAAGAAGCTTCTCTAGGTCTTTCATGGAGAACTGAGACAACAACCAAACCTTTATTTTCTGTAGTGCAGGGATGTCATTCCCAATCAAAAGAATGTCATCCACATACAGTACAAGAAATACAACTATGGAACCATTTGCCCACTTATACACGCAGGGTTCTTCTCTGTTCTTAATGAAGCCATAAGTCTTGATACATTTATCAAAACGTTTATTCCAACTCCGAAAGCTTGCTTGAGCCCATAGATGGACTTATGAAGCCTGCATACTTTTGACTCGTCTGTGGATGTGAACCCTTCAGGTTGTATCATATACACCTCCTCTTTGAGCTCTCCATTTAGAAAAGCCGTTCGGACATCCATTTGCCAGATCTCATAGTCAAAATGTGCATCTAGAGCAAGCATAATCCGAATTGACTTGAGCATTGCTATAGGGGAAAAATCTTGTCATAGTAAATACCATAATGCTGACTATACCCCTTAGCAACCAGACGGGCTTTATAGGTCTCCACCTTCCCATCTGCACCCCGTTTCCTCTTGAAAATCCATTTACACCCTATGCATTTTACCCCTTCAGGTGGATCAACTAGTGTCCATACACTATTGATCTCCATGGATTCCATTTCGGACTTCATGGCATCTAGCCATTTTTCAGAGTCAGATCTCTGCAGCGCATCCATATAGGTGATTGGGTCTTCATCGTTCTCATCGAGTTCAATGGGATCCCGTCACGGACCAAAAAACTGAAGTATCTGTCCGGCTGACATGGTACTCTACCAGATCTCCTTAATGGTACCTCAGCGGGCACTGGGTTTGAACCATTCAAAGCCGGTTCCATAGCGGTTTCTGAGTGTAAAGGTACTTCTCCTTGTCGAACTTCATTAAGTTCAACATTAGCCTTAGCACTTCCAGTAAGATACTCCTTTTCTAAAAAGGTGGCTCTCATACTGACGAACAACTTTTGCTCTTCAGTTTGGTAGAAGTAGTATCCTTTAGACTCCTTAGGATATCAACAAAGAGGCATTTGTCAGACCTTGGTCCTAGCTTGTCCGTCAACAATCTCTTGACATAAGCTGGACACCCCCAGACCCTAAGGTGTGTGAGCACCGGCTTACGCCCCGTCCATATCATATGGAGTTTTAGCAACAGATTTACTAGGAACCCTGTTAAGAATGTAACAGGCCGACTCAAGTGCATAGTCCCAAAAGGAGATAAGCAAACTAGCAAAGTCCATCATGGACCGAACCATATCTAATAGGGTTCGATTCCTCCTTTCAGACACACCATTTAACTGGGGTATCCCTAGAGGTGTCCATTGAGAGAGAATCTCATTCTCCTTTAGATATGTCAAAAACTCATTAGAAAGATATTCACCTCCTCGATCTGACCGAAGGATTTTAATATTCTTTCCAATTTGTTTTTCTACCTCACTACGATATCGTTTGAACATTTCAAACGATTCAGATTTGTGTCTTATTAGGAAGACATAACCAAACCTGGAGTGGTCGTCTGCAAATGTAATGAAATAGCTAAACCCTCTCATAGAGGCAGTATTCATAGGTCCACAAACATCCGTATGTATGAGGCCTAGAATCTCTTTGGCTCTTTCACCTTTTCCTGTAAAAGGTGACTTGGTCATTTTCCCAAGAAGACAGGATTCACAAGTTTTAATTGATTCACAATCAATGTCATTGAGGATGCCCTCTCTGACTAACCTGCTTATCCTATTCTTGTTTATATAACCTAGCCTACAGTGCCAAAGGTATGAGTCATCGATATCATCTATTTTAGGGCATTTGTTTGGAGTGCATAATACATTAACAGGCTATAGAAGGTAAATTCCATTGCTCAATTGTCCACACATCACTGGTACATCATTCATAATGATATTTAAAATATCTTTCTTTATTGAAAAATCATATCCTTCAATAGCCAACTGGCCTACAGAAATGACATTAAATAAAAATACAGGACAATAGTGACATTCACTAAGAAATATTTTATTAAATTTAAAATAAAGCTCCACGACTCCCACGCCAGTACTGGAACTCGGCTTCCATCACCCACGTTTAGGAATCTTTCACCTTCTTTGAATCTTCTACTAATTCGAAGCCCCTGCGAAGAATTGCAAATATGAATTGGACTCCCGGTATCTAATACCCAATTAGTAGTATCACAAATAGAAAAATTACAAGGTGTTATCATATAAATACCTTGTCCAGCAACTCCTTGCTGGTTTTTCTTCTTAGGCCTGTTAGGATCCAGGGTTGCTATGTACTGGGAATAGTTCCTCTTCTAGTGACCCAGATTCTTGAGTAGAGCACTCAGCCTGACTTTTGTCAGCCTTCTTCTTCTTGGTCTGACTAGGCCCAACATGCACCTTTTTTCTTTTATTTTTCTTCTTCATCCCTTTCTTAGGGTGATGACGTCCTGCCCCTGAACCTCCCACCAATTTTACTGTCTTCTTTTGAAGCTGGTGGTCTTTCTCTAAAGTCTGCAGTAGACCAGCAATCCATGATAGTTTACTGCAGGCTTCATCATTCTATAATGACTAAGAAAGTCCAGGTAGGAGCTAGGCAGTGAGTTCAGTATGGCATCCTTCCCAAGTTGCTCATGCAAAGGAAATCCAAGTTTGCCCAGACGTTCTATCGTCTCGATCATGTACAATACATGATCGGTGACAGAAGTCCCATCACACATATGCGCGTTGAAGATGGCACTAGACATTTTGTACCTTTCAACGTCGTCTGGCGTCCCGAAAGATTCCTTCAACATTTGGAGTATTTGTTCTGGTTGGGCCTCCTCAAATTTCCTGCTAAACTCATCATTCATAGAAGCCAGCATTATGCAGCGCACTGTGGTGCGGTCATTGGTCCACTTCAGATAAGTGTCCCTGGCCACACCAGGCACATTTGGGGCTGGCTGCTCAGGTGCAGGATCCATTATCACATAAAGGATCATTTCATGCTCTAGGACTATCCTAAGCCTTCGATACCAACTATCGAAGTTTGGACCTGTCAGTTTATCATTGTCCAACAGTGACTGGAGCGACAGATTTGTAGACATTTCTGAAAGGAAAATCAAAAACTTATTAGTGTACATGATTTATTTAAACCTATAGACTTGGATATATGGTCTAAAGTTCTCCCACTATTTTATTCAGCTTGGTAGCCCCTACCTCCAACCTGGGAAATTACTCCTAATTTCTTAGTGGGTACTAGAACCCAGTAGACTACATATGAGCCCGACTTTGGCCGGCCCACCCACATGTATCTAAAGTAGGTTCATAACCAATTGTTTCCCTAAACAATTTCTAGTAATTTATTTTGCCCCAGGTTGCACGTCAATCGGCCTTTGGGCCTCCTATTGGGTGTCCTGGTTAGGTCCAACCATTAACATGACATGTTCAAGCTTCTAACCAAGGAATTGGTCAAGCCCGACTTTGGCCGGCCCACCTGACCATCGTTGAGAGAGTTGCATTGAACCATCATAATATGAATGATAATTCCAAAGACCAGATGAGTACCAGGCCTTTGGGCCTTCAATAATCATCTTAGCCATTGGACTCATTATCACTCTCTTAATGGGAGGCTATGATCTAATTATCCCATAATTTAGTCATTTTAGGGACCTAATAATTTTAGAGGGTTTGATTAATTTGTTACACATGAATGACATGGATCAATTTATGTATTCTCCACTAAACCATTTAGATGGGTTCATTAATTTGGTCCATGGGTACCTAAATCAGTCAGACTGATTTTCCTTAGGAAGCATGGGTTAGCCCAAGTCATTAGGCTAGTCTAATCAAGTGCTGGGACCACTTAGCTAGGCCGGCTTGATCAAAAGGCGAGTTGTGCCATTAACCATCTTGCCTAGACACTAGCTGATAATCAACTAGCTAGGTTAGAGGTAGCCGCAACCTTGATCAGAACCTTTCTAGACACCAAGTGGTTGACCAGACCCAATTAAATTTGCCTAAAGACTTGGGTGTCTACTGAGCCCCAAATCAAGTCCATTTAGATGTATGGACTGATCAATCTAATCTAATTAGATGGATCTCAAGAAAAAAAAAACTTATCTCAACATTTGATTAGATTCAATTTTCTAATTTAGTCCAATTCATCTAACCTTAGGTCTAACCCATTTAGAGAACCTGATTCATGCTAACCCAATTAGCCCATGATTTATGATCATGTCTTAAGGTCTTTAATTCATAATTCTAGATCTTAAGTTAACTCCTTTTCAAATTTGAACCAATTTCAATTTTGAGTTCTGATTTTGAAACATTTTTCAAAATTTTTTGTAAAACATCTTTACTTTCTTTCTATTTTCTGTGATCTGACTTTTACGTAAAATAATTTTACTGTAATTTATAATTAAGTTTTAAATCAATTAAGATGTCTTAATGTTAATCTTTATTAACATTTCATCTTTAATTAATTTTGGATCTAATCAAAATTATCACAGAATAAAAGATTAATTCGGTTAAAACATATTTTAATCTTTCTTTCTTCTGTTCTATACATACGTTCATGGGTTCTTTCACAGTGACACCCTTATACGTCATAGGAAACCTTTCTTGAATAAGGAAACAGAGGCTATGAAACCTCCCTATGACCGGACGACCTGATGAAAATACCCAATCCAAGATATAATAGAATACAACATGCAAGATATACATTAGATCTACCTTTAAAACATATATTTAATCATCATTAAATAACTTTAACATGCTTTCATCATGCAAAACTTTTAAATCTACTATAGATCTAAACTAATCAAAATAAGATCAACTTTATATCTACATTAGATTATGTATACATAATTATATCAGATCTATTATGCTTATACATGCATTCCTAAGCCTTAACTATGGCTCTGATACCATTTGAAGGGAAAAAATAGTTTTTCCTATGCACAGGATCTCAAGGTGGAAAGTATGTAAATTGGTTTTGAATATTAATTAAAGCAAATTAACAGATCTAAAATTTAAGATTATTTATTTAAGTTTAAAATAGTACCTCTCGTTGCGGAAGCTATTGATAACGAAGGTAGCAGATCCGATCTGCAGAAAGAAGTTTGCCTTCGTGCCTTGCAAGAGCCGCACGCGCCGCTCCTCTATATCACACGCACGCCTGATGAATGTAGACAAGAGGTGGAATTCTTGAACAATGGAAGGAGAACTCTTCTCCTAAGAAGAGACAATCTCCAATTAGATTTCTTGCAGACTTTCTGTGATTGCAGAAGATCAGCTTTCACGAAAAAGTCTCTTTCATTTTTTTTTTCTTCTTATCTGTTCACTCTTTTTTATTCACATCGTAACCTTTTATATCCGATGAAAAATTTCGCAATCAAAAAAAAAATGAAAGAGCTCTTTAAAATGCCATTACATGAATCCCATCATGGCATTAAGTCTGCAGTCACCTCATCAATGAGTTCCTCAAACGGTGAGCCTAAGAGGAAACGTAGAGTGACGGGACCTTTGAGCATCCTTCCGTAACATAATCAATAACTCCGTTCCCAATTATAGCAAGTAGATGATGACGAATGAAAGATATTATCAATTAAAATTTTCTTTTGTTAACAGAATTGATCCAATCAATTCCGTTTGAAGTCCAAATTCAAATCCGAAAGAAGCTACTCGTAGCTCTTGAACCATACTTCATATTGTACATTGCCGAGCTCCAATCCGAAGTGATTTATGAATTCAAAATTCATAAATAAACTTTCAGAGGCTCTATTGGATATCCGGATCGAACCACTTTGAACCCGGATCCAAACCACTCTGTTATCAGACTAACCATTGGTCCATGATTCAAATTAACTTTATTCCAGATTCATATCGTATCCCAAAATTCTATTTGAGTTACTGACTAACTCAAATCACCCTCGAAGTAGGTGCTGCCGCTAATGTCTAGAGCTAGCTAGACATAGCCAGAATGAACCCCGTATGACCCATCTAATTAAGTCCCACTCAAATCAGTGATCATGCCTGCGTACAAGTCATCCGACTATGTGCGTGACTCCATAGGTTCAAACCGAAGCCGGTAGCACAGGAACACTTCCTATACTAATCGATGTGACCATCTAGCCATGGTTCCCGACGTCCGGATAGATCGAATTTGCACAAGGCAACATTCTGGAACCCAGGCTATGGTTGCCGCATAATTCATCCCCTTGTCCTAGTACTCTAGGAGAATACGGAGTTAACTGCCAACTCCAAGTAAATCACCCAAGTATGTTTCAATGCAATGAATCTTGTGACACCTCGTAAAGATTACCTTGGCCAAGGTTTTGCTAAATTGAAACATAGTTCGAGCACTCTCTTTAACACTTAGAGTGGACAATCCCATCTTGACTCATCATTGACCCAATAAGAACTTGACTGCACCCAGAAACCTTCCATCATCGGATTAGAAATCCGAGTGGTCCAGTGCCTAAGTACAGTGAGTTGCTTATCAAGTCAACATGATAGTCTCATGTCAAAGGGACACTTATACCCATTGCCTTTCTGTGAATTGCTCCAGGCAGTTGAGCACTCAACAGAGATGAGTCACTGTTCAGTGAATGTACTCCTACACTCACCCGCATGTCATACCAGTGTTATACACTCCTTAGTTTAAGAGAACAAACCAACCCATATGACATACAACGACCTACACTTGATTACGTCGTCGTCCTCGGTAACGACATATCATTTGGCCGCGAACTTATTTAAGAGTTACTCAACAATTCCTCCATTGTCGAATACATGTAACTCTAAGGACTACAACATATTGGAATTCTACTGGAAAATGTAAACTATATGCTGTATGGCCAAAATTTACTTTTATTTATTGAATAAATCATGTTCATATACATCAACTCATAACCGTCTACAAGCTAGACGATTGGCTGTAGGATACATTTCCTAACAGATGCTCCCTTTGGGAGGATCTTCTATATGTAGACTGTTGGCTAGCTGGTGCAATAGCCATGGGCGGCACGAGAGGTCTGGCCTACTGATGAGCGGCCGTAGGCCATTGTTCTTGCAGCTCATGGACCACCCCAATGAGAGTTTGGACATGTTGAGTGAGATTGGCCAGCTGCTCCTGTGGGGTGGCCGATATCAATGGTGATGAAGAGGTAGGAAAATTGGCCTCTGATGGCCCGATTCGAAGGGGATGCCCCCCATTGGGGCTAAAAGAAGCTTCTTGAACATGTGTTGGCTCCATTAGGATTTGAAGAAAGGCAAACCCATCGCTCCCCTACCTGGCGCACCAATCTGATGATGCCCAATCACATTGAGCAGACGTCCTTGAGCATTGACTGGTACGCCAAAGAAATTTCAAGGTCCTTCCTTCATCTTCAAAGCCTGCAAGAAGTCCCAAGGCCAGGTATTCCGGTAGGGACCCTCGATGCTCAAGTTAGTGATCAGGATCACAGCAGTAGACAATAGCAGTTTGAGAGAGGTGGATTGTAGAACTGAATGAGTCCCCGGGGTTCTTACCTTCACTTGTTTTTATTAACCTCTTCAGTTTGTCTGGGTTACTTGCTAAGATCGGGATCTCATGATGGATTAGTGTTTTTATGGACAGAATGTCAGAGCTGGTCGGATTGGACCCACATCTTTCGATTCTGGATGATTGGCGCTTTATAGCAGATGATCGCCTTTTGAGGCTCATTTGGTCAGGGTCATTAAATTCTACTAATGACCTATTGGGCCTTAGTGGCTTTTCTAACCCGAGGTGATTGGCACTTTACAGTAGATAATCACCTTTTGAGGCTCATTTGGCTAGGGTTAGTAAATTCTGCTAATGACTTTTTGGGCCTTAGTGGCTTTTCTAATACGAGGTGATTGACACTTTACAGCAGATATTCACCTTTTGAGGCTCATTTGGCCAGGGTCATTAAATTCTGCTTGATGGGTCGTGACCTTTCGGGGATTATGCTGAAACTGATAGTTCCTGTCTTATTAAACCTAGAGGGATCAAGGATAGCGGTCTTGTCCATACGAGGGCCTATCTGAGAAGTTGGGATGAGCCATGAGAATAAGACAAAAAAGGGCATCAATACCTCTTTGGTGGGCGAGGCCGCCTGGGAACCGTCTTGGGGCCGGCTAAGGACCGCTTCCGTGGCCATTTGGGAACCGCCTTGGGGCCGGCTAGGGACCACTTCCATGGTCTGGGCCGCCTAGGGACCGCCATGGAGCTGGCTAGGGATCGCTTCCGTGGCCGGAGCTGCCTAGGAACCGCCTTGGGGCCGCCTAGTGACCGCTTCCATGGTCGGAGCCGCCTAGGAACTGCTGTGGGGCTGGCTAGGGACCGTCTCCATGGTCGGAGCCGCCTAGGAACCGCCTGGGGCCGGCTAGGGACCGCTTTCATGGCTGGAGCCACCTAGAAACCGTATTGGGGCCGGCTAGGGACCGCTTCCATAGCTGGGGCCACCTACAAACCGTTTTGGGCCGGCTAAGGACCACTTTCATGGGTTAATTATCACGTGGCTTTTACAAGCCACATCAGACTTTATTAGAAAAATGGTGAAAACATCTTGCTTGTTAAATGTAGGGGTGCAACTTGGGCCGGGTTCAACCCGAACCCGGCTCGCGGAACCCGATTTGCAGCAGTACTCAAACTCTAGTTTGCTTAACCCGAACCCGAAGGATCCGGGTTGAACCCGGACCGATTTGCAACTTGGGCCAAGTTAGGGTTGCAGTCAATCCGAACCCGAGAAAACCCGAACCCGCAAAGCCACAAGTAGCAGGCCCACTGGTGTTGCGGAAGTGATGATTTAGCCTTGTTTGTTAGGTTTAAAATATATAGAGCTGATAATAGTTTTGTGAAAGTGATGATTCTTGGTATGAACATTCCATCAAAACCTTCATTATCTTTTAAAATGAGCAATATACCTTTAACCATTGCATTTTATCATGTAATATTGGTGGGCCAAACTAGTATCTTTATTTTTTTTTAATTATCTTCTTTGAGACATTTGTAACTTCTAATATGAAGTTTGCCAAAATTTTATGAAAGCATCTGGGAAGAGGTGATGAGCAGAAAACTAAAACATCTGGGAAAGGGGTGATGAGTAAAAAATCAGAGAGCTTTAAATGGCGAATGCAGTCTCACTACTTGGAAAAGATTTCTCATACTAAACTTATGCGGTCTTCTAACTGGCTCTTTATATCGTCTCAATATTTTCTGCTTTTGAAGGATAAAGGTGACTTCATCAATGCATATAGTGGCTATTGAAATGTTATGCAACATTTGGATTACTTTGGATATATTTTGGTTTAAGAATATACTTTTTTTTTGTTTAGTCTTATATAAAAGATGTATATTTTTAGACATGTAATTTGAAATGTGAAGCTTGTTTGTTTCAAACTTTAGCTTGTTTGTACAATGTAAAGCTTATTTGTTTCAAACTTTAGCTTATTTGTGCAATGTTAAGCTTGTTTGTTTATATATATATATATATATATATATATATATCTTTCTCTCTCTCTCTATCAATCCGAATTCCAACCCGAAACTCAACCCGAACCCGATTTTTAAAAATAGGGTTAGGGTTGAGGTTTTACAAATAGGGTTAGGTTAGGGTTGATATTTTACAAATAAGGTTAGGGTTAGAGTTTAAGGAAACTCGAGTTTCATAAGCCCGAGATGCACCCCTAGTTAAATGTAACGGTCCTTGCACATCACTTGTTGAGTGGTTAATCTAATAACAAACATCTAATTTAATGAAGTGTTTTAATAAAAAAAAAATCGATCTCTTCCGCATATACTCTAATCTTGAGGTCAAGAAGTCGTGCGAACTAATTGCGCGAAAGGTTTCGCTCATTCGGTCAATGGTAGGGATCCAGGCTATTTAGTCCAGAGTCTGGTCGGCTCCCCTCCCTCGCTTGGATTCCATCTTAGCGCGGTTCGCGTTCGTTCCAGTTGCTATGGACTCCCAGGCTGACGGCGGCGGTGTCGGTGGGGACGACATCACCGCGGTCAAGGAGATGCGCCACCAGCTGGAGGACGCAATCGAGGCCCGCCGGCAATCCCAACAGGGCCTCGTCGCCTCCATCCAGACCCTCGTCCCCGATATCGTCTCATCCCTAGACCTCTCCCTCCGCGTGATTTCCGCCTTCAACCGCCGCCCCTTCGTCCCTACCCCTAACCCGAACCCTAACCCCTCCTCCGATCCCCCTCGCCCCCTCACACCCCGCCGCCGGCCCCCCCACCAGGACTCCCGTTCGCTCCCTCCCCGTACCCGCCCCAAGCCCTCCCCTGAGCCCCGCCGCGACCGCTCCTCCCCCGACGCAGACGGTGGCAGTGCCGGCGGCGGAGGCGATCGCCTCTCCGTCGTCCGCACCATGGTTGCCGTCTGCCTTCTCGAGCTCGTTCCCTTCACCGAGATCGACTCCGCTGCCCTGCTACGCCGGCTCGAGGGCGACCAGTCCTCCGCCACCCCCGCCGAGAAGGCCGCCCTGGTCGAGCTTGGCGGGGAGCTCGGGCCGATCTCCGCTGTCGAGACGGCTCTCCGGCTGATCGCCGAGGAGAGCGGCGGGGTGCAGCTGGAGGAGTTCACTGTGAACGGGAAGTCTATGTTGATGATTTGGGGCATTGATCGGAACAAGCTACTCAAGGAGCTCCCTGAGAGCTCCTCCCAGAATGAGCAGCCGGCGGCGGCGGCAGCAGTGGAACCCAGTTCCGGCGATGGGAACAATCAGGGGCAGGGGCCGGGGATGGGCGGAGTTGATGGTGGCGCTGTGATGATGACGAGGCCATCGTCGGAGATGTGGATGGGCCCTTCTGACCCTCATCTTTCCGGCATGTCTCCCATGTTTCCGCGGCCCGGTGCTCCGCCGCCCATGGTCGGCCCAAGGGGCGGGCCGAGGGTTATGGGCTTGATGGGGATTCCGAGGATGATGGGCATCCCTCCGCTCCACAGGCCTCTCATGGCGCCTGGCGCTGCTATGGGCAGCCCAAGTCCGGCGCCTCCAAAGCAAAGGACTGAGGAGGATGATCTGAAGGACCTTGAGGCGTTGCTGAACAAGAAGACGTTCAGGGAGATGCAAAAATCGAAGACTGGAGAGGAGCTTTTGGATCTTATTCACCGGCCGACTGCAAGGGAAACTGCTGTTGCTGCAAAGGTTCGGAAATTGTGGTTTCTATCTGTGTCACTCTTCTGTTATTGTTAATTTGCTATTTATGAAATCATGACTTGATAGATTTCTTGCAAACTAATCAGTGAAAAAATGATGCGGTCCTAAATTTAAGGTCTCTATGATAGTTGAATGGAGCACTTTTCAAGTGTTAATATTAAAACTGAGTGGTTGATACCTTTTTGTACTTGAATATTCTCCCAGTACAGCTGGTGTTTTTTGATTTAGTTAGTATCCGCATTTTTTTGATTTTAGTTTGCCCTTTTTGCAATAGTAATGGCAAAAGGTATGATAATTTGCTACACTTACGACTTAGTTATTAATGTGCTCTGTGATTTTTCTTGTTTTTTTTCCTGTGGTATATAAAGAAAATTCAATCACTTGCCTTGAAATGAATTAAAACACAACAGCAGGCTTTAATTCTTGTCGAGTGTCGCAGATATCAGGAAGAAATAAAACTTCTTGCTTATGCATTAATTCTTGAAGTTGTTAATGAATAACTGAGAACTAAGTCTTCGTTTCTCATAGAATAGACAACATCCATGTGCTTGAGAGATTCCAGATTATGAAATAATTTGATAAGCAATCCAGTATGCTTATACACCAGATATAAGCACTTATCTTGAACTTTAAGAAATCTTCAATTCTTAATATAATAAAAAGATGCTAAAGATATTGAATTTTAAGCAATGTGAAGAGCTTGTGCTCATTAAATGAACATCCAATGTTTTAGTTTAAATGTGTGCACCAGAGGATTCTAAAGAGATATACACTTGTAGCAATAGAGGGTTGAATGATAGAAAAATAATTGATCGAGTTGACTTGTACCAATTTGATTTGGTTTCTGACATATTTGAATTGGGTTTTTTTAATTAAATTGCATTTTGATTAGATCAACCAACTTAAAATGAAACATATCACCTCAATCTCTTGTTAATATTTTTGAGTTGCCAATTCTAAATGCACATTATTCCATTCAAGTCTCTTGAAATTTCTTAGTTCCTAATTATCTGCCACAATGAAAATGTCCTCATAACTTGGGATATGACTGTCAGATCATTAGAGTATGCTTGAGTATGTGCGGATTTTCTTTTGTCATGAATAATACTTTCATATTGGTCCTTAAACTTTCATTTCATCACATCTACTCCATTATCAGAAGCATCACAGACATGGTGATCCTCAAACATGTTAAGGAGTATCTTGCCTAAATTTGTCATATATAAGTTGTTTAAATAATGTTAACCTGATGCAAAATTGTGGTGGTTTATGCCTAAATTCAAATTTTAAGATTTGTTGATACTAGTTATAGTTTAAGTTTTATATCAAGTCTCAAGTGCTGTCCCATTTTGGTTCCCTTTCAAGGACAGCTTGTGATTCTTGACTGCTTTTGTCACTATATTATGTGTGGAATTTGCTGAGGCCTGCCCGCTCAAATGTCAGTTTTGTATCTTAGCACTTGTGGAACCTGATGCTGTGCATTCTTTTCAGTTCAAGACCAAGGGCGGCTCTCAACTCAAGGAATATTGTACACATTTAACTAAAGAAGATTGCCGACGCCAAACCGGTTCATTCATTGCATGTGAGAAGGTTAGTGTTACCATTGATTGTTTAACAAAATCACACCTAAAAATATAATTATTCCTATATCTCATTATCTTGCTTTTGGCATGTTTTTATGTGGAATCTTTTGGATGTTTGTATGCTGCATTTATATTATTTTCATGTTATCATCATACTTGTGTTTCAGACAAACCTGTTTGATGTTACTAGAAAGGAGTTGGTAATTAACTGATCTATATCCTGATCAATATAGATTAATGCCAAAAATTTGTAGGTTTCTCCTTCTAGTTATATCAATATAGTTAACAAATATCAAAAATAATGTTTCCATTTCTGAAGTACTGTTAATAGGATGGTTAGATCTGAGAATTCAACTTAAATTGTGCGGTAGAGGTAATTTCATTTCAAGACTAGGATTTAAGTGAAAATTTAAGATCTATTGCAAGTAATAGTTGACAAAGTTATGAAGCATGTTTAGCAAATAAAAAGATTTCAAGGATTTGGAAGTGAATGCACTGCTCTGATATTTGTGTAAAGCCATATATATATTGAAGATTTCGAATTAAATGGACCCTAAATTCTATAGTACAATAAAGTTACATTTTTAAGATTCATAAATTGTCTATGCAAGCATAATCATAAAAAGAATATACAGAATATATTTATTAGGGTGAAATCTAATATCTTTTCAAGTGAAAATACTATTTGGAGAGAATGGTAGAAGTTTCTAAGGATTAGAAAGGATGCAAAAAAGAAGACACTGTGGACTTATGTACTCATGTGATCCTTAAAGCTCTATCTTTATTTACTAATCAAGACTGGCCACAAAAAAAGGGTGTTAAAATAATGTGAGCAGTCCTAACACAAATACAATGTATATTTTGCATCCATAGAGAATGTGGTTATCAATTATTTATTATAGTGTGGTCAATACTCTGACAATAGGAAATCAACTTTTTACCACTGATGTTCCTTTTTTTTTTGTCCATTACTTTGTCTTCTCATTGCTATTTACTAATCAAGACTGGCCACAAAAAAAGGGTGTTAAAATAATGTCAGCAGTCCTAACACAAATACAATGTATATTTTGCATCCATAGAGAATGTGGTTATCAATTATTTATTATAGTGTGGTCAATACTCTGACAATAGGAAATCAACTTTTTACCACTGATGTTCCTTTTTTTTTTTTGGTCCATTACTTTGTCTTCTCATTGCTATTTACTGTTTTAATCTGCTGCTTGATTGTAAATAGGTGCATTTTCGGCGCATTATTGCTCCGCACACTGATACAAACTTAGGCGACTGCTCTTTTCTTGATACATGCCGTCACACAAAGGTTGACTTTTTTCTCTTTTATTAAATCCCATTAGTCATCTTTTCTCATACCATGGTTTATAGCTGATTAATATTTTGTTGACAGACATGCAAATATGTTCATTATGAACTTGACCAAACACCTGATATACCTCCAATGATAATGGGTGCTGCTAATCTTCCACCTCCAAAACCAATTAAGGCCCAAAGGGCTGAATATTGTTCAGAAGTGGAGCTTGGTGAACCTCAATGGATAAACTGTGACATCCGAAACTTCAGAATGGACATTTTAGGGCAGTTTGGAGTTATCATGGCAGACCCACCGTGGGACATTCACATGGAATTGCCATATGGTACAATGGCGGATGATGAGATGAGAAATCTTAATGTACCTGCATTGCAGACAGATGGTCTGATTTTTCTATGGGTCACTGGACGTGCAATGGAACTTGGGCGTGAATGGTAAATTTTTGTTTTTGTCATATTATGCATGGAAATTGTTGGTACTTTCATATTTAGAATAACCAATAATGACTTAGACAGCCATTAGAGCCTTTTTTTTCTGAAAACAAAAACAAATATGGTAGAAAGGGCAGGCTTTCTGCGTGTGGGAGCAGAATCAACCATAACCCCTGGCCCCTGGAATTTAATTAAAATTACTTACTTTTTCCTATTCTCTTATATATTTATCCTTGTGACAGACTTGAAAGTCCATTGGAGTTGCTTGAAACTGAGGGAGGTCTTGTTTCTACCATATTGTGCATATTATTCTTTGTTAGAAGAACTAATGCTGACCTAGACAGCCATTACAGCTTTTATTTAAAAAAAATCATGAAGGTATGGTAGAAAGGGAAGGCTTTCAGCATGTGCGATCAGGCAATCAGCCATATCCCCTTGCCCCTGGCCTTTGATTGCAAATACTTCTATTCTCTCATTTATATTTGTCCTTGTGACAGATTCCATATTACATTGGAGTAACTTTTAACTGAGGGGGATGTCTTATTACAGTGGGCTCATCATATTTGTGTATGTCACCCTGCAATTCCTTGTGAATTTAGCAAATGATGACCCTCTACCATATTAAGTTATGTCATACCATTGATTATTTTTGGTTTTGGTGTCCAAAGTTATAGTTCAGCCAAATGGCAAATGTTCTTTTGTTAGAACGTCTAACACTTCTGAAATTTATGCTGTATGTGGGACAGATTCTTTTGCTGCAAAATATAATCAAGATGTTGAGCTTTGAACTGCCCATCCCTGTCACTTTAGATATGTAATTCTCTAGCTTTCTGTGGTAATGTATATGGCATTTAGTGGAAACAAGAAGCTTTTAAGTTTCTGTCACTTTTGTAGATAGTAGTAGGAAACAAAGGTTTGACTGGAGCCTAGGTGGAAAAGGAATACTCGTAAATATCTGCTTTTCTTGATGTGAAGGATGCACATCTTGCTTAAAACAAACAACCTTTTCTATAGTTTGGTATACTGATCTTGTTTTTGTACTTCTATCTTATCTCTAGATTTGGTGGGACAAGAATTAGTCATTTCTGTCCAAAATTGTTTTCTTCAGTTGAACAAATTGACATTAGTTCGAACTTTTTAGCTGATTGATCCTGTTTTATTTTTCTTCTGATCACTGCACCTTTCTGTTACTAAGTTTGCTCATCATACAGAGATTGTAACATATCAAATGTGCTCATTGCAAGTTACTTCTTAATCTCTTTAACATAATTGCATTAGCTCATCTATTTTATATTGTTTATACAAACAGATGATTTTAAACTGGTGGTAGGACTTGAGGCAAACTCATGGAATTTTCTTTTCTTCTTTTTTATTTTTTCTAAAAATATTCATCAGTTTGGAGCTTTGGGGATACAAGCGTGTTGAGGAGCTCATTTGGGTGAAGACCAATCAACTGCAACGAATTATTCGAACGGGACGGACAGGCCATTGGCTCAATCATAGCAAAGAACATTGTCTTGTTGGAATAAAGGGAAACCCAGAAGTGAATAGGAACATTGACACCGATGTTATTGTGGCTGAGGTTCGAGAAACAAGCCGAAAACCTGATGAGGTAATCAAATGTCATGCCATGATTTCTTCTTGATAGAAATAGAATATAACTAATTTTACTCTTTATGAAATTGTAAGTCTCTTACAAAAGTCTATGTTTTGACTCTTGACATTCTCTATCATTCATTTTCATCATTGTATTTCTTAACTTTTAAATATCTATCTCAGAATTGTCTCCATTCTAAGTTTTTGTCCCATACTGTTTTACATATCCCTTCAACATATTGTCAGGCTCCTTCCATCTTCCTAAAATTTTCTGGGACAGCTGATTTCAATTGTTGATGTTTATCAAAATCTGCTTGTACCTTGGTTGTTTTCTTCTTTTTTCCTGCTATTCTCTCTTTTGGAGCTGTTTAGAGTGAACATTCTGATACAAATTCCCTGATAAATTGGCTGGCAGCTGAAATTCTGAAGTTTAAAATATAGCAAATTATTCTCAGTAATATCATTTGCATTCAATCTTGAGAATATAAGATTAGCAGGAGGAAGGTGTTAATTTTTTAATCGCAGGAATAAAGGATTACCATAAGAATTTGACCCTTCCTGCTCCAAATAGTCCCTTCATTCTTCTCTTTGCTTCCTCTTTTCCCGAACCTACATGTTGTATTGCATGCTAGAGATCATTCACTAGGCAAAGTTCAAGTAAAATTTTTGTCTAAAGTGCTCCTTTGAACACATAGGAAATGGTACTTTATTAAAAAAATCTCAAAAACATATGGTCCTTTCAATCATAGCACTATTAGGTACTCTAGCATAGTCGTTTTTATCATTATTAATTACTTAATTACATGGCACTCCAAATTGCCTTGTCATGCAAGGGTGTTCTGTTATACTCCACTTAAAACTCATCCTTTATATTTAATGCTTGTGACAAAAAATTTAGATATACAACATACATTCATTGACTGTGCAAGCTTTTTCAACATGCAAGCCCTAGGTCCACAGCTGACATTTGTGCATGCCTTCACCGCAGATGTACCCAATGCTGGAGAGGATTAGTCCCAGGACAAGAAAGTTGGAATTGTTCGCTCGAATGCACAATACACATGCGGGGTATGCACTTGTAATCTGGTTTTTGCTTCCTTGGTTACATATCCACACTAGATATATCCAAATGGTATTTTAGATCTTGATGCCAGTAACCAGTAATACGTTCACCCATTCCATCATAATATTTGTATTTTAGGATATTTCATAATTTGATTGCAGGAGAATGGTGGGTGCATTTTTATATGTAAAACAACGTTAAGCTGTGTTATTCAGGATATTCTCATCACAATAATGGATAATTTGCTGTCTCAAGTTAGTCTCCAACGAAGGACTATAGAGAACCTAGTTCCTGCTGTTGACCCATCCACCACCAGCCAAAATAAACTACTTCTACTCCTACTAGGTTCGATGATGTTCCGTAACTAGGTTGCCCTATACTGAAAACCCATTTGATAATGTCCTGTCCATCAGGAACTTGGTTTCCAGAAATGGCGAAGATACCTGGACAACACTGTCATGAATTATCCATTGTACTTGTTAAAGTCAACATCTTGCCCAGTTATGGCATGCATTAGCTGGGTTCTTCTTTCTGCTCCCTTGCTGCAGGAAGAATTTTCTCGTGATCTAACTTGCACAAGATACTTGAAGTTATCTGCTCCGTTTTATTTCTTATATCTGATTACTTGCTTCCTTGTCTCCATTCTGCACTAGTCCATCCATTCCAATTTGATGAGCTTGAAATTACAAGTGTTGAATGGTCTTGTTAGGTGGCTATCTCTGGGTAATCAATTGCATGGAGTCAGGTTAGTCGATGAAGGTCTGAGAGCAAGGTTCAAGGCTGCTTATCCGGATGTGGACGTGCAACCACCATCTCCTCCCAGAACAGCTGCTGCTACGGATGTAGATTCAAACACCACACAAGTGAGGAGCCCCTTTGTCGGGACAGACTCAAAGCAATCATCAAGCCAATTTATGGAACCAACACCACCTGTGGGCTATTCTGAAGGAAAGCCTCTGGGCACAGATGTTGAAACAGCTGCTTGATAATATTAACATGTATAATTAGTTTCTATTAACATTGTGTGACCTAACCCCCCCCCCCGCCCCTTTTTTTTTTTTATAAAGTCTTCTGAGTGCATATTTCATAGGGCAGCTGCATTTTGGCTCGGCGCCCCGATTATCATCAGCCAGTTGGCTGCCTCTGTCGGTGTTCGATTTACATTAAAGAAGAGACCTTGGATGCTGAAATGCTTTCGTAAGGGGTGCCTTTTTTACAACACCGGTCAATTCCCTCCTAGCATCGGTCTTTGTGGCAGCCAGAAATAGGTGCGGGACGATGGTTTACTCGAGTAGTGGAGTGCACCGGGTGCTGGGAACGGGTACTGCAGCGGTGCTCTCAAGCGTACTGTTATTAAAAATAGAGGTGGGCACGAGCCGTGTCACTCATGGTACGGTCTAAGTTTTGATGGATCATATTGGCATGATTCAGTATGGTACGGTCAGGTTTTGATGGACCGTATCGAATTCAGAAATTTTTTTTTGTTGATCCAGTACAGCGACTCATGATGGGTCTGAATTGGTCCGTCGTCGTGTGCTTGCTGGCACGGTCCATTTGGGCCGTTCCTGCCACGGTCCAGGTGGGCCTAAGCCGTGCCGGCCCAGGTAGGCCGTGCCCAGCACGACCCAGGTGGGCTTGGGCCGTGCCGACCCAGGTGGGCCGTGCCATCTGGGCTGTGCTAGGCCTAGGTGGGCCGTGCCAGGCACGACCAGGTGGGCCTAGGCCGTGCCAGACCCAGGTGGGCCGGTCATGTACAGCTCAAATAAAAAAATTTATAAAAAATATAATTTTTTTTGATAAATTAAAAAATTATTAGGAATAAAGAAATTTTATTAATATAAAGCACAATAATGGTGGGGGGTTTGGCACAGACCCCTACCAGTTTATTAATTTAAAATTAAAATGGTACAGAAGGGATGGGGGCTAGGTCTGACCTCTATAACATAATACAATAAGTAAGAAGAAAAAAATAGAAAGATCGCAACCATCGGATCATCGCCGATCGGATGGATCGCAACCGTATTGATCACAATGGTCCGATCCATCATCACCGATCGGGATCATAGCTTGGATCTATCGCAATCGTCGGATCGTCTCCGATTGGATAGACCGCAACGTTCGATCAATAATAGCAGATCAGGATCATGGCATGGATCGATCGCAACCGTCAGATCGTCTCTGATTAGATCGATCATTGCCGATCGGGATCATGGTTTGGATCGATCGCAATCGTCGGATCGTCGCCGATCGAATGGATCGCAACCGTCGGATCGATCATCGCCGATCAGGATCATGGCATGGATCGATCGCAACCGTTGGATCGTCTCCGATCGGATCGATCGCAACCGTCGGATCGATCATCCCTGATTGGGATCATGGCTTGGATCGATCGCAGACTTCGGATCATCTCCGATCAGATGATCGCAACAGTCCGATCGATCATTGTCGATCGGGATCATGGCTTGGATCGGTCGCAACCATCGGATCGTCTCCGATCAGATGGATCACAACTGTTGGATTGATCATCACCGATCGGGATCATGGCTTGGATCGATCGCAACCGTCGGATCGTCTCCGATCGGATTGATCGCAACCATCGGATTGATCATCGCCGATCGGGATCATGGCTTGGATCGATCCAGACATCGAATCATCTCGATCGGATGGATCGCAACCGTCGGATTGATCATCGCCGATCGGGATCATGGCTTGGATCGATCGTAGACGTCGGATCATCTCCGATCAGATGGATCGCAACCGTCGGATTGATCATCGCCGATCATGATCATGGCTTGGATCGATCGTAGACATCGGATCGTCTCCGATCAGATTGATCGCAACAGTCCGATCGATCATTGTCGATCGGGATCATGGCTTGTATCGATCGCAATCATCGGATCGTCTCTGATCGGATGGATCGCAACTGTTGGATTGATCATCGCCGATCGGGATCATGGCTTGGATTGATCGCAATCGTCGGATCGTCTCCGATTGGATGGATTGCAACCATCGGATCGATCATCCCCGATCGGGATCATGGCTTGGATCGATCGCAACCGTCGGATTGTCTCCGATCGGATTGATCGCAACGATCCAATCGATCATCGTCGATCGGGATCATGGCTTGGATCGATCGCAATCGTCGGATCATCGCCGATCGGATGGATCGCAACTGTCGATCGATCATCCCCGATCGGGATCATGGCTTGGATCGATCGCAACCGTCGGATCGTCTCCGATCGAATTGATTGCAACGGTCCGATCGATCATCGCCGATCGGGATCATGACTTGGATCGATCGCAACCATTGGATCATCGCCGATCGGATGGATCGCAACGTCGGATCGATCATCGCCGATCAGGATTATGGCATGGATCGATCGCAACCGTCGGATCATCTCCGATCAGATCGATCGCAATCATCGGATCCATCATCGCCAATCAGGATCATGCTTGGATCAGCTGGCTGGTGCCTAGGTGCACAGTGTGCTCCTGGTACCAGCCGTGCCATGGTACGACCCCACAATGGCCCTGCTGGGCCGTGCCAGGCACGGCCCGTGGCCCATTTCTTGATGGGTCACAGGCCGTGCCGAATTTGAATTTTTTTTAATGGGCCATGCCTGGCACGGCCCACTTGTTAATGGGCCGTGCCAGTATGGCACAATAATTTTTTGGCACGATGGGTCTGAGCCGTGCCTGGCATGGCACGGTCCAGTGCCCATGCCTAATAAAAATTTCTATTTGTACCGCTTGTATAAAAACTTTTAAATTACTTTTGATATCTTTCTTTCTTTTTCTTCCTTCGAAGATACGAAGAAGATATGAAGTCAAGAAAAAAAATGCTTGGCCAAAATATGAAGAGAATGACGTGAAGTGGATCCACGGAAAGGGAGATGCTATGGGAAAAAGATGAAGAGATGGTCGGGACTAATTTGAAATTTATAAGTGCCACTTTATTTTTTCTTCTTTTCTCAATCTTTTTCGTTTGATTATGATCTCTCTTGCGTTTGCTTTCTCTCTCTTTAATATCACATGGGGGGCAATGCCGAGGAGAGGAGAGGAGACGGAGGCCGGGAGGAGGGGTAGGGAGCGATGCCAGAGAGGGGGAAGGCATTGGTACCAAAAAAGAAAGAGGAGGGAAAGAAGACGGGATGCTAAAGATAGTTTAAATTTTTTTTAAAAAAAAATTTATGCAAATAGAAATTCCCATTATTACTGCATTTCACCTGCATTTAAATTTTTTTTTTTTTTGTATAATTAGTAAGTTGATGACAGATATCTTATTGCTGTTGTAGCTTCTCTCCGTGACCTTTTGGATTTAATTTTTTGGCAGGCTCATTCTATTGGTGCTTGTAACCTGGTGCGAATTGCAATCAGCTGTCCTCAAACGATCGACAATTAAACATATCTTTTTTTTTTTTTGTTACAGACGAGTGATCATACCAGTCTAGGTGAGTCAAGCCCGATATATAGAGTACAAAATCTGAGTAAGAACTATGGGGCATGAGTCATTCGGCCTTCAAAACCAGGGATCGGAATGGTGAGCAACCCGAGTAGCAATTCAGTCAGTCGCTGAGTTTGCTTCCCGGTAAACATGCCGAATCTGGGCACTAGAAGCATGATAGAGCATAGTCCTGATATCGCATATTAAAGGGTTGGTAGTCAAAGGGTCGCCCGAGTTCTGTTGGAGCTAGCGAACAACAGTAATAGTCCCCCTCGATAATAAGGCTGCGAATGCCTAGACCGTGGATAGCATAGGATATGCCAGCCCACGCAGCATATAACTCAACTAGCGGCACTAAAAGGTCTAGAGAACCAAATCCACTAGCCATAAGCAATGACCCATCCGAGCCATGGATCAGAAAAGCCGAACCAGCCAATCGACCTTGAACACAGCCATCAAAGTTGATTTTGATAGACCCTAATGGGGGTTCCCAGGAAACAAAGACCGTATGCCGATTCACTGCAGAGGCAGCAGGGAATTCCAGATGCTAGGGCTATCAGAATCAAGGCCTGACTGGTGGAGCATGTTCTCAGACGAAAGGGACAGAGCTGTCCTAACAATCATGTAGGGAGGGTCAACCACATCTACGAAAATATGCCGATTCCGAGACAACCAAACCTGATGAGCAATGTAAGCACTATGGAGCACAACCGACAGGTGCCCCTACACATATCCTATCGGAGCCGGCTCAGAAAAGAACTATGACATGGAGTACTGCTATCATCCCAAAAGTGATATCTTGCTATCTACCATACGAATCTCACTCTGCCGTAAGTGAAGATAGCGTGATCGACAGTGTCCTCAAGCCCGCAGAAAGGGCATGTTGGCTGGATCGCCATGCCCTTGCTCAAGAGCAGGGACCAAGTAGGAAGGCAGTCCCAATCTAACTTCCAAATAAATAATCGGACTCTATGATGAATAGGAAGCTTCCAAATCCAAGACACATCCAACATACGCCTAATCTGTGGCCTATACTCCTGCATAAGATCCCTGATCGGAGCACGAGTCATATAGGATCTCCTTCACAATCTGATGTCCGAGGCATGGCACGAAGTAAGAGGAATGGAGAGAATACGGTAGGAAAGCTCCGCACCAAAAAAGAGTTATGACAAGGGAAGTATGTCAGGCAATGTGATCCTGAGCAATTAAGTTAGAGACTCTCATACCACTAGCAATGCCAGTGCTAACAAAGGTAGGCCACCAGGACAAAGGAAGATCAGCCAGCCATGTATCCCCGAGCACATCAATAGAAGCTCCATCACCAATCATCCACGAGACACGAGAAAGCATAGCTGGAGCATGATGACACACCTCTTTCCAGAAGAAAGAGTAGCCTCGAGTAGACTGAGGAGGTGTGTAAGGGGTCCAGTCACCGTATTTTGCATGCATGAACAAGCTCCAAAGACAATCAGGGTCAAGCGTGAATCTCGTCGCATGCCTAACAGTCAACGCCTCCCTTCTCATAGTGAGAGACTGAATCCCAAGCCCTCTCTCTGAGATCAACATACAGACTGAGTCCCATGCTAGAAGGTGGATCCCATGGCCATCCTGCATCGATCCCCAGATGAAGTCTCTGAACCATCGCTCCATTCGCTTCAAGTAAGTCACCGTAATGGCTGCATTAGATAGAATGTAGAGGAAAGAGAAGTGAGCACTGAGCGAATAAGGGTAAGCCTAGCCATCATAGATAACCCTGTGACCTGCCACCCATCCAAACGATCACGGACACGATGCTCAAGATCACTAAAATCAGAACTCCGCGGCCATCTCTCCGTAATGGGAATACCCAGATAGGATAGTCGATCAGCCTGAGCAGAGATACCCAAAATCTACATTATGGTCTCCCTCGAAGAAAGGTTGGTCTTCGGACTGAAGCTAATCATGGATTTGTCTAAATTAACTTTCTGTCCAGAAGCCCTGCAATAAGACTGAAGAACTGAAGCAAAAGCTATAGCATTACTGATAGTGGCCCTCCCCAAAATGATACAATCATCAGCAAATAACATGTGAGATAGCGAAGGCCCTTAGGGGCCCGCACTATAAGGAGCTAAAGAGGAGGCATGCTGAGCCTGATATAGAGCCCTAGAAAGAGCATCAGCTGAGAGAATAATAAGAAAGGGGAAAGGGGACATCCCTGCCTGAGACCCATAGATGAATGGAATAGTCTGTCTGGCCACCATTAATAATAATAGAGAAGGATGGCCGATGAATGCAAGCCCTAATCCAAGCTACAAAGAGCTCATCAAACCCAAACTCCTGAAGAGATTTGTATAGGAACTCCCAAATTACTCTATCATAAGCTCTCTCGATGTCCAACTTAACAGCCATCAAACAGTGACGAGTAGGAGCTCTATGGAGGTCATGCATAACTTCTTGGGCTAACAGGACATTATCAAAGATGCACCGTCCTCTGAGGAAAGCCCCTTGCTCAGGAGAAATAATGCGAGGTATCACCAGTCTCAGACGAAAACCAAAAGGCGAGCACAAACCTTATATAAGGTAGTGCAGAAACTAATAGGATGGAAGTGCTATGGCATGGAAGCATCAGGCCGTTTCGCACCAGAGTGATAAGGGTCCAATTCCAATCAGGAGGAAGAGAGTTGGCCCGAAAGACTAACTGGATGGCCTGCACGACATCCTATCTCACAATAGTCCAATAGTGGCAAAAGAAAAAAGAAGGAAACCCATCAGGTCTCGGAGCCTTGTCAGGACCAAGGTTCCATAAAGCCAACCGAATCTCGTCCGAAGTAATCGGCCTGATAAGAAGGTCATTCTCCGCCTCAGTAACCTTAAAGGGGGGTGCCACAGGACACACAGGGAGCCCATCCTCCGAAAGCTCGGACCAACGAGAGCGGAAAAAATGAAGAAGCTGGTCCCTAATTACCTCAATATTGTCCTGGACATTCCTTGCTTCATCAACAAGCCGTCAGATCCAATTCGCCGCACGTCGTTTTAATGTGGCATGATGGAAAAATCTAGTATTCTGATCACCCTCCTTAATCCACTGGATTCGGGACCTTTGCCTCCAATAAATCTCTTGCTACCGGAGAAGGGAGTGGTGGAGAGCGAGACTCAACCGAAGAGAAGTAAGGTCAGAATCATAAAGACAGCCAAACCGATCCTCCTTAACCTGGAGGGTAGCAATAATGCTCTCAACCTGCTCAACTTTCCTGCCAAGGTCTCCCACCTCCTCTCTATTCCATCTGGAAAGTCTATGCCTCGCAAGCTCTAGACCCAAGATAATCTGTAAGTAGCACTCCCTCTGACTGGAATACGCTAAACCTAAGAAACTAAGGACCTAGCCACAGAGTAAGAAGTCTAGAACTTCTCAAATTTAAACTGTCCCCTATTCTGAGTAGCCACATCAGTGGAGATGAGGATAGGACAGTGATCTGAGGCAATACTAGACAAGTGAGTGACAGTGGTAGAAGGAAAAAACTGAATCCAATTGGTCGTGGCCAATACCCTATCCAACCGTTCCCAAACTCTAGTAGAGCTATGACGGTTATTGCACCAGGTGAGTTGGGCTCCCTGAAACCCCAAATCCAGAAGATTAGCTGTGGTAATAAAAGTCTGAAACTCAGAAATGCCCATAGTCTCCACAAACTGCCTGCCCCCTCTCTTCTCGTTGGCCCGCACAATACAATTGAAATCACCAGCACATAGGACAGGAATACCCTCGGAAAGCAAAGACAAGATCTCATCCCAGAGAACCCGCATTTCTGAAAATCAGTACTAGCATAAACACCCGAAAGGAGCCAAGAGGTCGCCGATCCTTCTGAAATAACAAGGGCAACTTGCTGGCCACAGAGATGAAAAGCATCCACTCTAATAACAGCAAGCCTCCATAAAACCATGATGCCTCCAGATAATCCATCAGACTCTATAGCATAAGAAAACCAGGATCTAGATATATGTCTTCTAACATAAACCGGACTATCCCCCGACAATCGAGTCTCCAACAAAACATAGATATCACAATTGTGAAGCTGCATCAGCCTCCCAAAAAAGGAGCAAAACAAAGGTTTCAGGGCTCCTCTAACATTCCATATAAGAATCTTCATCCAAAAGTGGGGGGGGGGGGGGGGCTCCAGATCCCCTAACATCTCCGCATCATATGGACAACTGTCAAGAAGCATGCCCTTCGAGGGTCCCTGGTCCTGACTGTCCATAACCTCTGCTGTGGCCTCCAACTGAATGACCTTCTTAAGTAGAGAGACTACCGAATCATGGGATTGGTTCTCCTGATACATCAGCTGGGATGCCTCTATGTTACCATCTGGGACATGCACCTCAGTAGTCTAGTTAACCTTGGACCCGTCCCCCAAAAGGGTCACTGGGCCCTTCGGCTTATCCATGGATGCTGAGACGGTAAAAGTGGATTGCACAACGCCTTTACTATGGCCAAGGATTTTCCCCTTCCCTTTCAAGGTTTTGGAGATTATCCTTGGGGCCAAAGACTCCACAGGTCGGGCCCGCTTGAGTGATCCGGATTGGCTTCCTTGCGGCCCCTCGGCCTACCATCCCATTTATTAGAGCCCACCAGGGAAAATGGATTGGCATCAGTGTTCAGAGTGAGCTGCTGCGAAGGGGTTTCAGACCTTGTTAAGCCCTCTGAGCCCATCGGCACGACACTCTGAGGCTAGCACACAGACTTCTACCTTGATAAAACCTCCGACACTGCATGAGATCCAGTGGCTAACCCTAAGTGCTCAGAATGGCCATCCCCCTGAACCACCACCAGCCGATTCTCCTACAACTAACACCTTGCTGCAACTCAAGGCAGTGTCCAACAGTGCCAGCCACACCAGTCTTCCTCCCCAACTGCCGACGAGCTACCTTCTTTGGAGTCTGCCAGCCATCAGAAGAATCAGCCACACCAAGCTGGAACTTCCTGCCAGGGGCTGCATCCAAAGGTAGAGAAAATCTCCGACGTCGAAGGGCTGCCATCCAAGGCCCAAACAACAGGCTATCAGAAGAAGAAACGACAGTCGGTGCAAAATGGCAACATCTAGCAAGATGCAGGGAACCACAGACTTCACAGATGCCCTCCAAGTGCTCGTAGGCAAACTATTGCAAAACGGAGCACCACCGCCTCACACCCTCGCCCCCAGCCGCAAGGGTTTGCTGAGATCGACACGGACGCAAGCGCGAGAAACCCCCCACGCTTCCTTTCCTTAGTTGCAGAGTCAAGGAACAAGAAGTCGCCAGCCACTGAGAGGATAGGGCTCACAATTTCCTCCATCCAGAACTCGATCGGGAGAGATGGCAAACGTATCCACAACAGAGCAGAGGACAAGGATTCAGCCGAGGGCACGAACTGTGGATGCCAATCCTCCATTGCAATCAACTGCCTGTTGATGACCTAGGGCCTGCCGAGGGCTTAAGTTTTTGCTACGAGGTCAGAGAAGCGAAACAGGTAGTGGCGATGGGCCATGCTTATAGACTCAATGTCGCCGAAGATTCTTGCTCAACGAAACTCCCGCACTATTGCCTCTGTCGGAACCCAACACAAGAGGCTCCAAGCAATTACCGCCTTCGCTCCCCAATCAGAGGATTCCTCCTCCAAAGCCTAAACCAAAACCTGAATAACTTCAAGAAACCTCCGTTCAAGCGCCGAAACTTCCGCCGGAGAAGGTGACGGAGCCACCCAAACAAAGCGGTTGTCGAAGGCTCGATTCCATGCCCTCCCCTCAGTCTTGCCCCCATCCGAGCCAACTGGAGTTGCATTCAATGGAGAAGCCATCGTTCGAAGGTGAGCAACACGATCCAGTGACAACAATCACCGAAGATCAACCACCATGCTACTGGAAACACGAATCTTGAAGCACACTAAGAAACAGAGCAAACCTTATCATAAAATTATATACATATCCCTTTTTTGAGGTTCGATTTGTATCGCTTGTACCATAGTTTTAAAAATGGGACCGATAGATCGAATCCATTTAATTAAAAATTAATTATTAAAAAAATTAATTTTATATAATTTAATTGAACGAATTTTAAAGAATCAATTTAATTTTAATTTTTTAATTTTTAATTTTAATAAATAAAAAATATTTAAATGATTAAAAAAATTTATACATAAATAGCCATGAGTTTAAACTTCCTAGCATATTTAAAATTAAATTTTTTATTTTTTTATTTTTATAAATATTTATATATTATTAAATTAAAAATTAATTATGATATTATTTGATTTAATTAAATTAATTTATTTGAACAAATTGATTACTTTATAATTCAAATATCAAGCCAATTAATTGTTCAACCTAACTTTTAAAACATTAGCTTTGTTGGCCCAGATGACAACCCAAGAGGAGGGGGTGAATTGGGTTCTTTAAAAATTAGCCTTTTAAAAATATTTGCTTAATAAGAATGAAGGCAATAGCAATGCAAATATAAAGTGCAGTGAATAAAACAGAGATAGAGAAAGAGTCAATAGAAGCACGACAAACACAAAGATTTTATAGTGGTTCGGTGTATCCAACACCTACGTCCACTCCCAAGATTCACTTGGGTCCACACTATAATCACCCTAGATTACAGCAGAGTTGTTTTACAAGCTCACAACTCAAACTTATTTTTTTCCGGGATCACAACGAACCCAGCTGGTTTTCAAGGGCTCACCAGCACAAAAACCCTAACCCAAGCTTTACCAAGCTTGTACCGAGGTAAGACTACCTCAACTAGTTCAATCCCCCAGATTGAACTAGACACAAGGAATAAAAGTATTGTTTTTCAGTTACAAAGCTCCTCAATGAGCAGATAAACAAATATATAAATGAAGTTTAGAAAAGCCTGATTTGCAGTGGGGTGGCTTTGAGCTTTTCTTCTTTTCCTCAACTCCTTTGAAGTGTAGAATCGGACCTCAGCTTGGATTCTTCACGGAATGTAAGTTGGAGTTGATTTGAGCTTTTCCTCTTTTCCTTGAGTGTTGAAAATCACTTGAGATGCTCTTGAATAGCTCTTGGATTTTCTTCTGAAGCTTCCTTGGATTGTTGAGCTTGAACACAGAAGGAGCTTCCTTTGATTTTACACTCTTTCTTTCACTCTATTTTGAATCACGAATTTTTTCAAATGAAGCTCTGTTTTTCGATTTTTCTTTTCTTTTCTCTTGAAATGAATATCTCTCTATTTGTATATGTTTGATTTGAAAATGGCTTCTCTATTTATAGATTCTGCAAAAATATAGCCGTTAGAGACAAAGAAAAATAGCTGTTAATTAAAAATCTTACCGTTGACGCTGAGTTGGCATCCGAAAAATCTTGCCCAGATTTGCTGGAGTCGACTCCTGCTTTCCGCGAGTCGGCTCGAGGTCGTGATACCAAAAATAGAAATATTCAGAAAATTATAGGGTCGACTCATCAAAAGTAAAGTGTCGACTCCTGACAGTCGGGGGTCGACTCATGAAAAGTTGGGGGTCGACTCGCGAAGTGCTCAGAAAAACACACCTCTGGTGTCTGAGCGGAGTCGACTCGCACAGTCATGGAGTCGGCTCGACAGAATCGGGGGTCGACTCGAGAAATTGCATGGGTCGACTCGAGACAGACAGTCATTTCTGTACTCTGAGTGAAGTCGACTCTGAAACTCAAGAGTCGGCTCCGAAACGTATCAAAAATCAGAAAGTTTTCTGATTGACTTTAAATTCGTTCCAGATTCATTTTAAATCATTATTTTGACTTGAATATAATAAAATTGACATTAAGAATCAATTCAAGAAATGTTCCAAAAACTCATTGATTAAAATATTAAGTATTGAATTTCTTTTTGAAAGCTTAAACATTGAACATGAAGTTACTTTCAATTTGATTAAAGTTATACTTTAACATTCTCATTCATTGTTCTAAATAAATTCATTGCTCATGTAAATAAACTCATTACATCATTTAATGTACACATGGCTTTTGGTAATCATCAAAATCAATAAGATAGATTGGGGCATATAATTTTTCAACAATCTCCCCTTTTTGATGATGACAAAAACAATGAGTTTATGCATGATTGAATTGAATTTATTTTGATTTCATAGTTAGGCTTAGGCTCCCCCTGAATGAGGTAGCTCCCCCTATGAAACTTAAATAAATATCCATTCATTCAATTATTTATTTATTAATTAATTAATTTTTTCCATATGCATATACAGTTATAAAACTATAAAACTCTCCCCCTTTTTGTTATCAACAAAAAGGTAGAGAAGCATTAAACATAGTCATTTATTCATTCATTCAAGATATGATTTACCAAAATCATTCATTCATTGATAATAGGAAGAAATACATGAGTATTCAAAATAGACAATTCATTACATCAAAGTGTCTGATACATCAAAGTGTCTAATACATTGATACCAAAATGTAAAACATAACATTAACTTCAATACATTGCAAGGACTGAGTATCTAATACATTAAAAGTGAGTCCTAACAATCCTAGTTAAATGATCAATTATGTTTTTCATTCCATCAGTCTGTATCTTCACATAGTCCTTTAGTCTCTCATCCACAAAGGTGCAAGCAGTCAAAATTTTATCTTGTAGCTCAGCGTTGCATTTAGCATAAGTTTCGCCATCTCCGCAGACATCTTTAAGTTCTTCAAATATGTTCTTAAGATCTCCACTTAAAGATTCTGAAGAAGTGCTGAGAGTAGATTCTATTTTGGTGATTCGGTCATCCAAAGAGTATAGAGTTTCCTTGAGATTCATAAACTTGTTTTCAAACTCTGATTTTAATTTTTTTGACTGATCATCAAGAAGGCCTTTGAGTTGCCTTAACTGAAGTTCTGTGAAGCCAACTGATGAAGATGATGCTTGATCAAATAACGGAGCAGGGGTAGGAGCAGGAGCAGGAATAGGAGGGCTCGGAGGTGCAGGCGAAGAGTGTCTAACCGATGGTCCCGATGCCTCAGCATCCGCTGCTCTTTCCTCTATCAAACTTTTCCTTTCCCATTTTCCGTTCTTTTTAACAAATCCCATCCTATGTATAGTGGCCAAACTGTAAAAATCTGTGTGTCTCAAGTTCCTCATAGGCTCACTATCAGAAATGACAATCCCTTGGCTCTGGAAAATTTTAGTGAGGATCATGCCATAGGGCAAGCTTGATTTTCTCTTACCTCCACAGTCGGCAATATACCATAAAATCATACTAGGAAGGTTAATGGGTTTACCCGTTACAATTGCATCCATCACAAAAATATCCATTTCTGACACATAATCGAATCTCCCAATTTTGGGGAAAAGGATTCTACTACAGATGTTGTGGAGCAGTCTCAGTTCTAAGGATAACTGATTGGCAAAAACTTCTTCAAAACCGACAACCTCCCGGTTAAGTAGTCTAGACAGTGCTGGGCTTCTGTCATCCGAAGAAAATGTGGAAGTTCCTGACATGGGTAGATCCAACAATCTTGAAAGCAGCTCTACAGTCACTGAAATTCGGTTTCCTCTAACAATGCTTATAAGACCATTATCCCCTCTAGATAGATTTTTATAAATTCCTTGACAAGGGCGGGATATGTAGGGCAATCTAAGGAGCAGATCTTTTCCCAACCCATCTCTATCAACTGTCTTTCCAAAAGAAATCCCTCAGCCTCAAACAATTCAAAATCTACTTTTCTCCCCGTAGTTATGATTCTATCAGCGAGTCTATCTACCTGAGAAGGAGCTGTAGATGGAGAAGCATTTGGAGTTGAGGAAGATGATGTTGAATCCGAGCTAGGTGATGGCTCACGAACCGGACGCTTTACGGTCTTCCTCACAGCCCTCTTCCTCTTAACACCGGCCGCACAAAGGTTCGATCCTCGAGTTTTAGGGGCCATTGATCAATTGGAAGGGTTAATCAGGGATTCTAGGGAATTTGGAAGGTCTGGAAGTATTTTGGAGAGAGTATTTTGACGATTCGAGACGATTGAAATGAACGGCGAGTCGACTCTGCCCTAGATAAATCGACCTGGGACCACTTCAAGTCGGCTCCCGCAAAGCGAGGGGTCGACTCCGGACAGTCACAGAAAACCATCCCGAAGTGGAGTCGACTCGCGCCGAGAAGGGGTCGACTCAAGAGTTTCAGTAGAAACCTGGAGTCGACTCCGATACTCACCGAGTCGGCTCCGAGACCATTTCAGAGCAAAAACATGAAATTTCTAAAATGTGTCCGGAAATTGATCATAAAAATTGATAAAATAATCATTGAATTTGAATAGATCAATTAGATGTGAATTCTAGATAAGATTTCCTTAAAGATCAAGGATTTGAAAGAATTTTAGATAAACTTTCCTTAGGGGTTTCAAATTCATTCTAATGGATCACAAATCCCTAACTCTCCTCTAAGATAACAGAATCTTTCTTCACTTAAGGGTTTTGTAAATATATCTGCTAATTGTTCTTCAGTGTTAACATAGTCAAGACAAATTTCTCCATTAGATACATGTTCTCTTATAAAATGATATCTAATTTCTATGTGTTTGGTTCTAGAATGTTGAATTGGATTTTTAGTTAGGTTGATTGCACTTGTATTATCACATCTTATAGGTGTTTTATCAAGTGTGATACCATAGTCTTTAAGTTGTCGCTTAATCCATAGGATTTGAGCACAGCAACTTCCAGTTGCTACATATTCAGCTTCAGTAGTTGATAATGCAACTGAATTTTGCTTTTTGCTAAACCATGAGATTAAGTTACTTCCTAAGAATTGGCATGCACCACTTGTGCTTTTTCTATCTAACTTACATCCAGCATAATCAGAATCAGTGTATGCAATCAGATTTAATGTTGAGTCTCTAGAATACCATAAACCTACATTTTTTGTTCCACTTAAGTATCTTAGTATTCTTTTAACAGCAATTAAGTGTGATTCTTTAGGTTAAGACTGAAATAGCACATAAGCAAACAGCAAACATTATATCTGGTCTACTTGCAGTTAAGTAAAGTAGGGATCCGATTATACCTCGATAATATTTTTGATCAACCTTCTTACCTTCTTCATCTTTGTCCAGCTTGCATGAAGGACTCATTGGTGTTCCGAGGGGTTTGATTGATTCCATACCAAACTTCTTTAAAATTTCTCTTGTGTACTTTGTTTGGTTGATAAAGATTCCCTCTTTGCTTTGTTTGATTTGGAGTCCAAGGAAGAAGTTGAGTTCTCCCATCATGCTCATTTCAAATTCACCCTGCATCAACTTAGCAAACTCTTGACATAGAATATTGTTAGTAGCACCAAAAATGATATCATCAACATATATTTGAACTACTAATAAATCCTTACCTTTTCTTTTCAAGAACAATGTTTTATCAACATTTCCTCTTATAAAATCATTTTCAATTAAAAATTTACTTAATCTATCATACCAAGCTCTAGGTGCTTGTTTCAAACCATATAATGCTTTGTGCAATTTAAAAACGTGATTTAAAAATTCGTGATCTTCAAAACCTGGTGGTTGTTCTACATATACTTCTTCATTTATAAATCCATTTAGAAAAGCACTTTTCACATCCATTTGAAATAAGTTGAAATTCATGTGACATGCAAATGCAAGTAATAGTCTAATGGCTTCTAATCTAGCTACTGGTGCAAAGGTTTCATCAAAATCAATACCTTCTTCTTGATTATATCCTTTTGCAACTAATCTAGCTTTGTTTCTAATTACTATGCCATTTTCATCTAGTTTATTTCTAAATATCCATTTTGATCCTATAACAGAATGATTTTTAGGTCTTTCAACTAAAGTCCATACATTATTTCTAGTGAATTGATTTAATTCTTCTTGCATTGCTAACATCCAATTATTATCTTTTTCAGCTTCTTCAATAGTTTTAGGTTCAATTTGTGATACAAATGCAAGATGATTACTAATGTTTCTCATAGATGATCTAGTTCTTATTCCTTGAGATGGATCACCTATAATCAATTCCTTAGGGTGACTATAAGCATATCTCCAATCCCTAGGTAGATCTACATCATTATGATTAGTGTTAGTATCATCATCCTTAGGTGAATCATTATCTTTAGCGTCTTGCTCTTGATCTAAAGATACATCAATATTTAATTTTTCAAGATCTTTCTCAATTATGTTTGTATCTTCTTCATCATCAAATTTTTCGGAACGAGTTGCTAAGATTCATCAAAAACTACATGAATGGATTCTTCAACAACTAAAGTTTTCTTGTTAAATACTCTATATGCTTTACTAGTTATTGAGTATCCTAAGAATATTCCTTCATCAGATTTAGCATCAAATTTGCCTAAATTATTTTTACCATTGTTGTAAACAAAACATTTACAACCAAATGCATGAAAATATTTAATGTTGGGTTTTCTATCATGCCATAATTCATAAGGTGTTTTCTTTAAAATAGGTCTGATTAAGGCTCTATTTAAGATGTAACATGCTGTGTTAATAGCTTCCGCCCAAAAGTATTTCGGGAGTTTACTTTCACATAGCATGGTACGGGCCATGTCTTCTAGAGTCCTATTTTTTCTTTCAACTACTCCATTTTGTTGTGGGGTCCTAGGTGCAGAAAAGTTATGATTAATACCATTTTCATTGCAAAAACTTTCAAATAAGTGATTTTCAAATTCAGTTCCATGATCACTTCTTAGAGACACTATGGTAGTGTTTTTCTCATTTGTTACTTTCTTGAAGAATTTCATGAATATCGAGAAAGTCTCATCTTTGTGAGCTAAAAACATTACCCAAGTGAATCTAGAGTAATCATCTACTATCACAAGACCATATTTCTTTCCTCCTAGACTTGTGGTTCTAGTTGGTCCAAAAAGGTCCATGTGAAGTAGCTCTAATGGCCTAGAAGTTGAAACAATGTTTTTAGATTTAAAAGAACTTCTTGTTTGTTTTCCAAACTGACATGCATCACATATTTTGTTATTTTCAAAATCTAATTTAGGTAAACCTTTTACTAAATCCATTCTTATTAGTTTTGAAATTAGGTGTGTGCTTGCGTGACCTAATCTTCGATGCCACAGCCAACCAATCTCATTCATATTAGCATTATTAGCAACTAAGCAATGATTATTAGTAGACAATTTGTCTAAATCAATCATGTATACATTGCCATTTCTATTTCCAATAAAAACAATGCTATTATCAATGGGATTAGCTACAGTGCATAAAGAAGATTCAAAAGAAACTTTAAAACCTTTGTCACATAATTGACTTATACTAATTAAGTTATGCTTTAAACCATCAACATAAAGTACATTCTCAATATATGTGGAGGGAGTTATTTGAATGTTACCAAACCCCAAGATTTGGCCTTTGCCATTGTCGCCAAATGTAACAACTCCTCCTTTTTTTTTTCAAGGGTGATGAATTCTTCTTTGTCACCCGTCATATGTCTTGAGCAGCCACTATCAAGATACCACTTTTTCTTTGATCTCTTGGCCACAAGACATTCCTGCAATGAAATCAGACTTTATGTTTAGGTACCCAAGCTTTCTTGGGTCCTTCATGGTTAGTGGCAATAATTATTGTTCCTTTCGGAACCCATATTTTCTTTCCTTTAATATTCAGGTTTTTATTAGGTTTCAGAATTTTACATTCATAAGATTTATGTCCTTTTTTATTACATTTAAAGCATGTAAAATTACTTTGGCCAGCACTCACAAAAATATTTTTAAGTAATTTTTGTTTTCTTAAAGTGTTATATCCTAATCCGGCTTTGTCAAAAACTGCTTTTTGACTATTTAATAACATGTCTAGTTTAGTTGAGCTTAATGTAAACTTATCAACTATGTTCTTATGTTTTTCAACCTCTTTCCTTAGTTTATCATTTTCATTAGAGATTGATTCTTTTTTTTTATTAAAATTTTATTTTCAGATTTAAGTTTCTTAACTTCATTATTAAGATTTTCCTTTTCTTTAATGAAAGTTAAATTTTCATTTTTCAAAATCTTGTATTTCTTTTTCAAAACCTTGAAATCCCCAACAAGTTCATTAAAAGCATCAAAAAGTTCATCAAAAGCAAATTCATCGCAAGGGTTGTCGGAACTTACCTCATCGTTGTCGTCCGCCATGAAACATACGTTTGCAACTTCCTTTTGTTCTTCTTCTTCGGAAGAAGATTCCTCGCGTCACTCCATGTCGCCACATAAGCCTTCTTTTTCTTTTTGTAGGCTTTCTTCAATTTTGGACATTCATTCCTAAAGTGCCCCGGTTTATTACACTCATAGCAAGTCAAGGGGTCTTTCTCTTTTTCCTTGTCCTTGTCCTTGTTTTTATCCTTTTCTCCTTCCCACTTAGCTCCAAATTTTTTCTTGTGGAAGGGTTTCTTTCTCCTCATGAATCTTTTAAATTTCTTTGCTAAGAGAGCAATCTCTTCATCATTATCATCATCATCATCACTGCTGCTCTTCTTCTTTTGCAGCTTTGAGGGCAATTACTTTCTTTTTCTTTGTGTCCTCCTCTACATGCTGCCTCATAGTCAGCTCATGGGTCATAAGAGATCCTAGAAGCTCCTCTAAGGGTAAAGTATTGAGGTCCTTAGCTTCTTGGATTGCTGTTATTTTTGCTTCCCATGATCTTGGTAATGACCTAAGAATTTTTCGAACAAGTTCAGAGTTAGTATATGTCTTACCAAGATTTTTAAACCATTAACAATATCTGTAAATCTTGTGTACATGCATGCAATGGTTTCAGATTGTTCCATGCTAAATAATTCATATTTATGTACAAGAATATTAATTTTAGATTCTTTTACTTGATTGGTACCCTCATGGGTAACCTCTAATCTATCCCAAATCTCCTTTGCGGAATTACATGTGGAGATTCTATTAAACTCATTAGCATCTAAGGAGCAATATAAGACATTCATGGCTTTAGCGTTAAGCTGTGCCATTTTCCTATCATTATCATTCCAGTCCCTTTCGGGCTTAGGAACAATAGTGCCATCTATAACATGTGTGGGTGTACTAGGTCCATTGATTATAACACCCCATAGCTCATAATCAGAAGCTTGAATGAATATCCTCATTCTAGCTTTCCAATATGAATAATTTGAACCATTAAACAGTGGAGGTCTATTAGTAGAATGACCTTCAGCAAATGATCCAACTTGTGTTGCCATTTGGAACTTTAGCTCTTGATCGTGTGATCAAAATCTAATGAGCACTAGCTCTGATACCAATTGTTGGCCCAAATGACAACCCAAGAGGGGGGGGGGGGTGAATTGGGTTCTTTAAAAATTAGCCTTTTAAAAATGTTTGCTTAATAAGAATGAAGGCAATAGCAATGCAAATATAAAGTGCAGTGAATAAAACAGAGATAGAGAAAGAGTCAATGAAAGCACGAAAAACACAAAGATTTTATAGTGGTTCGGTGTATCCAACACCTACGTCCACTCCCAAGATTCACTTGGGTCCACACTATAATCACCCTAGATTACAGCAGAGTTGTTTTACAAGCTCACAACTCAAACTTGTTGTTTTTCCAGGATCACAACGAACCCAGCTGGTTTTCAAGGGCTCACCAGCACAAAAACCCTAACCCAAGCTTTACCAAGCTTGTACCGAGGTAAGACTACCTCAACTAGTTCAATCCCCCAGATTGAACTAGACACAAGGAATAAAAGTATTGTTTTTCAGTTACAAAGCTCCTCAATGAGCAGATAAACAAATATATAAATGAAGTTTAGAAAAGCCTGATTTGCAGTGGGGTGGCTTTGAGCTTTTCTTCTTTTCCTCAACTCCTTTGAAGTGTAGAATCGGGCCTCAGCTTGGATTCTTCATGGAATGTAAGTTGGAGTTGATTTGAGCTTTTCCTCTTTTCTTGAGTGTTGAAAATCACTTGAGATGCTCTTGAATAGCTCTTGGATTTTTTTCTGAAGCTTCCTTGGATTGTTGAGCTTGAACACAGAAGGAGCTTCCTTTGATTTTACACTCTTTCTTTTACTCTATTTTGAATCACGGATTTTTTCAAATGAAGCTCTGTTTTTCTGATTTTTCTTTTCTTTTCTCTTGAAATGAATATCTCTCTATTTGTATATGTTTGATTTGAAAACAGCTTCTCTATTTATAGATTCTGCAAAAATATAGCCGTTAGAGACAAAGAAAAATAGCCGTTAATTAAAAATCTTACCGTTGACGCTGAGTTGGCATCCGAAAAAATCTCGCCCAGATTTGCTGGAGTCGACTCCTGCTTTCCGCGAGTCGGCTCGAGGTCGTGATACCAAAAATAGAAATATTCAGAAAGTTATAGGGTCGACTCATCAAAAGTAAAGTGTCGACTCCTGACAGTCGGGGGTTGACTCATGAAAAGTTGGGGGTCGATTCGCGAAGTGCTCAGAAAAACACACCTCTGGTGTCTGAGCGGAGTCGACTCGCACAGTCATGGAGTCGGCTCGACAGAATCGGGGGTCGACTCAAGAAATTGCATGGGTCGACTCGAGATAGACAGTCATTTCTGTACTCTGAGTAGAGTCGACTCTGAAACTCAAGAGTCGGCTTCGGAACGTATCAAAAATCAGAAAGTTTTCTGATTGACTTTAAATTCGTTCCAGATTCATTTTAAATCATTATTTTGACTTGAATATAATAAAATTGACATTAAGAATCAATTCAAGAAATGTTCCAAAAACTCATTGATTAAAATATTAAGTATTGAATTTCTTTTTGAAAGCTTAAACATTGAACATGAAGTTACTTTCAATTTGATTAAAGTTATACTTTAACATTCTCATTCATTGTTCTAAATAAATTCATTGCTCATGTAAATAAACTCATTACATCATTTAATGTACACATGACTTTTGGTAATCATCAAAATCAATAAGATAGATTGGGGCATATAATTTTTCAACAATCTCCCCAACAAGCTTGTATAGTTAAATTGATCTTTTTCCCATGCATAGCGGCCTCGGAGAATTGCATGGTATTTATTTATTGGCAACCATGTAGTTCACGCAAATCTTTGTCTGGCCGGCTGTTGAACCCAGTTCAGCTTTACTGTCGTAAGCTATACTTTATTATTATTATTATTATTATTATTATTATTATTATTATTATTATTATTGCAGTAGCGAAACAACTTAGTTTTTGGAGATAAGTAGGATTTGCGTATAATTCATGTATTGGGCGGTAAAGGATGGAGGACGGTTATCAGCAAAATGAGGGAATGGACATCTAGATTTTCACTTGATGATCTTATGCAAGTTCATGTGTTATTGCCAAATCATATTCCTTGAATGTCCGGAGCGGTCAGTCACTATTTCCGGCAAGCTTGGGATCTTTTGGTGAGCTTCTTTCGTTTGAAAACCTGCAAAAAGTTTCGGAAACCGAAGATTTTGATGGGGACCTTTCGACGCTCAAGTAAATGATCTAGGGAAAATAGATGTGAATGTTTTAGAAAGTTGATAAGAGCTTGAAGTAGTCCCTTCCCTCATTATGAGAGAAGGTTCTTATATCTGATCGGGGGTCCCTCTTAATCCTTTTGGATAGTTATTGATTCCGAGGTATCGCTGTCTTGTATGAGATGAGCGGTGAGGCCAACAGGAATAGAGCGTATCTGCTTCGTGGTCTGTCAGGAACGGCAGCCACCTTTTTATCTGATATGGACGGCTGCAGATAGCTGCAGCTGGTAGGTGGACCAAGTTTTGTTAGGTGCAGTGTCACAGATGGTTGGTAGGCCAAATCTTATCGTGCATGGCGCCGCAGTCGATAGGTGGGCCACATGGTGGCCACAGGCGGTCATGTGGTGGTGCAAGCAGCAGGTGAGCCATGTGGTGCCGAGGCTGACGTCAGCACCGACTCTGGTGTCGGTTGAGGCCAAGCTGGGGTTGGTGTCGAAGCCAATGCTGGAGTTGGTGCTGGGGCCGACGCTGGCATCAGTGTCGTCTCCGGAGGTGACATGTTGACACCAGGTGAATCATCATTTATTTTCAGCTCTGTCAGTCAACTACGCTCATTAATCTTAATGTGGCTTGATCAGCCACATCAGATGCCCCTCCGTTCCTGAGCTTGCATGACCACCTCTCCTACCAAGCAAAAGGAGCATAGAATTATTGCCATGGTTAATCTTCATGTGTCATTGATTGCAGAGATGAGTAATCGCCTTTGAAGGGATAATCCTTTAATGCTCATGGAGGTATGGGGCCCATTGCTCTGTCATCCATTGCCATCAAATTTCCCTCAGAATCGAGAAGATTTCTCTCAGAATCAATGAAAAGTGGTTTTCATTATTGGGTTGGCATCATCGGTGTACCATCATTAGGCGCAAATCATGTTTTTTCGTGATCCGCTGGAGTGCGTCACCTCGGGTGAAGGGGATCGTGCGGCCATTGAGGCACTGTCTTCAATAGGAACGCCCACGTGGCTGGAGAATTGGGCAGGACGATTCGAACGCCATGCATAAAGGGTGCTTCATCTTTCTCCACCGAGCTCTTTGTGCATTCAAAGCTTCTTTGTCTTCCCTGAAACCTGAGTCCCCGAGGCCTTCCCTATGTCCTCTATCTTCTCCCTTGCTCCATGTTAGTCTTCCTTGATCCTTCTGTTGGGAATTGTGTCCTAAAGCCAATCAACTAACATGTAGATGATTGTGCAAGTTGTAAATATATATAATTATTAATTAATAAAATTTTTATTTGGCAGTTTATCACATTGCATCTTTCTGAAATAAATTCTTTTGTGATGGAGTCCTTAGAACCATAATCTATTCAATAAAGAGGGTTTATTGAGTGGTTCTTAAAATAGTTGCGACCAAATGATATATAGTTATAGGACAACTATGTATCAAGTAAAGGTCATTGTATGTCATATGGGTTAGTTGTCCTCTTTACCAAGGAGTGTCGTGACACTAGTATGACATATGGGTAAGATATATGACATCTCACCGAACGTGACCAATCTACGGAACACTCTTCTGCCAAGAAGTATTCACGAAGGGATATGGATATAAGTGTCCCTCTGATCTGAGATCACCATGGTAGCTTGCAAGCAACCTAATGTACTTTAGTGCCGGATTACCTGGATTTTTAATCCAGTGACAAAAGGTTTCTGGATGCAGTAAAGTACTTATAGAGCAGTGAGTGGATCAAGATGGGATTGACCCCTTCAAATAGTTTGGAATAAATATCTCACTGTGTTTTAATTTAGCAAAACCTTGGCCAGTGTAGTCCTTGTGAGGAGTCACAGGACTTATGAAGATTGAGACAGTTTATGGATGAGCTGATTAAGGGTTGGCAGTTAAAACCTAAGTCATCTTGAGCATTAAGGGTCAAAGGGATGAATTATATGGTAACCATATGCCAGAGGTTCTTGATTGTTGCTTTGCAACCTTTGGCCTATCCGGATGTCGGGTGTCATTACTAGATGGCGACTTCAATTAATATTGGAAGTGTTTCTGTGCTACGGGCTTAGCGTTCGAATCTATGGGGTCACACATCATAGGGGATTCTACATGACTGGATGATTAAGAAACTAAATGTTAGTAAATTAATTGAAGGATTGCATTGGCAATACAATTGCTGGCTAGCTCAATTTGATTGAGCTATGAATATCTGGGTCAAATCAAATAGGATTTGGTTTGGGCTCAAATTTAGGTAAGCCTAATGTTAACATCCTTACCCATTTAAATTCGAATTATGAATTTGAATTTCAAACTGATTTTAATTTCAAGTTTGAAGATTGAATTTTAAATTCAAAATTTTAAGTTTGAATTTAAAATGGATGTTAATGACCTCTCCCTAATTACCCCTCATTCCTTAACTTTTAACCTTTTCGATTTTTAATGAAAAAGGAGATGAAGAGTCTTTTCCTTAACTTCTAACCTTTTGGTTCTTAACTGAAAAGAAGATGAAGGGTTCTTCCTTATCTTTCAAGAAACGTTGGAAAAGAAAAATATAGGGAGATGAAAAGTTTTTAGGGTGGAAGGGATTCTGGAGGTAAAATGTTTCCTTGAACATCACATCCTTTTGACAATTCCAAGAGCACCTTAGTGTTAAAAAGAAGAAATCTCATCGTCGAAGCCTAGGAGAGGAGCTAGCACTCCGAAGAGGCTGGTCAGGATCAGAACCCCGGTGTGGATCACCTATAAAGGCCATACACCTTTGTGTGGCTTGCAGAAGTTGTACCTACCACCGCCTTCTATTGCTGCGTGAGTTATTAAGCATCAAAAGGTAAAATATTCAATAGTTACCGGTGACTTAGATATGATCCAAGACACTAGGCCACAAACATAGATATGATTTATGTTATTTGTATTTACATAGATTTGATCTATGTACTTTTCTTTTATACCTTTATATATATAATTTTTATATATTGATCCTATTATAGGCTAATATTGGATTAGATCCAATATCTTATTGCTTCCATTGCGTATTTATTTTAAAAAAATTTAAAATACATATCTGTAGCCTACAAAAAGATTTACTAACAATGGTATCAGAGCCAGGTTTGCGCTATTAGTTTCTATCGCGCTCTAACTCTGGGATGGTCCAAGGGGGAGGCTACTGGTAGTACCCCAGATCATTGTGCCCAACGAGCGTCTGGTAGGGATATCAGGGATGCACCAAGGAGGAAGGCTACTGGTAGTATCTCGGTTCGTGGTGCCCAACTATCCATGACTCAGAGAGTACAATAGGCTACTAAGAGCACTTGAAGACTATTTTGGTAGAAAGCCAAGTACTTGGATTGGGTGAATTCACAAGGCCATCCGGTCATAGGAGAAAAGTAGGGTTTAAAGACCTTCTCTTTTCCATTCAATGGGGTCTCCTATGGCGTGTAGGGGTGCCACTTGTATCATGACCTATGAAGAAGAAAAGTGAAGAGAATATAGATTAAAATTATTTTAATCTCATTTTTGGATGGTATGATCATAAATTATTTTAATTTTTATAAAATTTATTTTACATGTTAAATTAAAATTATTTCAATTTAAGAGTTTATTGAATTTAATTGAGAGATTAAATTATCTTAAATGACAAAGATATTTAGAAATATGATTTGAAGATCTTAAGTCATTTGTATAAGTTTTAAGGATCATGAGTTAGCTTGAGTTAGATCCTTAATTGAGTTAGACCTAAGTTTAGATTAATTGGACTAAAAAGAAAACTTAAATCTAATCAAAAGTTGAGTTAAGTTACATTCTTTTTGATTTCTCTAATTAGTTAGATTGATCGATTCATAAATCTAAATGAACCTGATTTGTGGCTCAGTAGTGAGCCCAAGTCTTTAAGCTAATCTAATCAAATCTGATGAACCCATCCCATGATCTCACTTACCTGTAAGATGTGGTCAATCAGAATTAATTGGGTAGCTCAATGATTCAAGTTAGCTCATGTCACTTATGGTGAATCAGTATGACTGATTTAGATCCCATGGACTAATTATTCATGAACCATTTTACAAGTTAGTGGAAGAATTATTGATTATAGTCAATATGTTCTCTTTATTATGTCACACATTAAAAAAAAATTCTCTAAATTATTAGGTCCTTAAAAAGATGAATTTATGGGGATAACTAAGTCTTAGCCTCCTATTAAGTGAATGGTAATGGATCCGATAGTTGGGTGATCATTGGCAGATGCAAAGGTCGAATGTTCATCAGACTATTGGAATTGTCAATCCTAATATGATGGCTCAATGTGACTCTCTTAACGGTAGTCATGTGGGTCGGCCAAAGTCGGGCTTGACTATTCGTTGGTTAGAAGCAGTGAATTTTGTCATGTTAATAGTTGGACCTAAGTAGGACGTTCAATAGGAGGCCCAAAGGCCGATCAAAGTGCATCCTGGGGCAAAATTAATTACTAGAAGTTACTTGAGAAGTAATCGGTTAAAGAGCCTACCTTTATATGTGCATGGGTGAGCTGGCCAAAGTCGGGCTCATGTATTGTTTATTGGATTCTAGTACCCACTAAGGGATTAAGATAGTGTTTGATAGAAAAAATATTATCCATGGATAAGTGTACGGGATAAAGTTTATCCCCTGGTTATCCCTAGGGATATCCCTTGACTATCCCATTGATCATATCAAATGCAAAAAGGTAAATCCATGGGATAACTTTTTTTTACTTTTATTTGAAGGGATAACCAGCTATTCCTGCATTCTCTAGGGAATAAATTGAGGGGATATCCCATGGTTAACCCTGGTTAACCATGGATTATCCCTTTGGTTAACTTTATTCCCAGCTATCCCTTATAGTTATGGCTTTTGGGAATAAGAGGGAATATCCAGGGGATATCCCATCTTATTCCCTATTTCAAACACTACCTAAGAGTAATTCCTTGGATTGGAGATAGAGGCTGCCAGTGTGAATAAAATATTGGGAGGGCCTTTAGACTAAAGTCCATGTCTTTAGGATAATAATTCATATATAATAATAGGTTTTTGGTTTTCCTTTCAGATAATGTCTACCAACTTTTTGCTCCATTCATTGCTTGATAATGAAAAACTTAAGGGTCCCAACTTTGATAGCTGGTATCGAAGGCTTATGATTGTCCTAGAGCATGAACGGATCCTTTATGTGATAATGGATCTAGCACCTGAAGTCCCTGCTCCTAATGCTCAGGGTTCGGTTAGGGATACTTATCAGAAGTGGCTCTCTGATCGAACTACTGTCTGATGCATAATGCTAGCAGCGATGAACGATGAGTTCAGTCGCAAATTTGAGGAAGCCCAGCCAGAGAAAATTCTTCAAAAGTTGAAGGAATCCTTTAGGACACTAAGCCATCTACAACGCGCAGATGCGTGATGGAGCCTCGGTCACTAATCATGTATTGTACATGATCGAGATGATTGAGCGCTGGGGCAAACTCAGTTGTCCCTTGCATGAACAACTTGGGAAAGATGTGATACTGAACTTCCTGCCTCGTTCTTATCTTGACTTTCTCGATCATTATAGAATGAATAAGCCTGCTGTAAACTATCTTGATTTACTTGGTTTACTGCAAACTTATGAGAAAGATCACCAGCTCGATAAAGGGGTGGTGAATTTAGTGGGATGTTCTTTGGGAGGTCATCGTCCCTTTAAGAAAGGAAAAAAAATATAAGAAAGAAGATGCAAAATGCTGGAATCAATCAAGCTAAAAAGGTTAAAGCTGATCAGAGTAAGGCGGAGTGCTTCTTTTGCAAGAAGCAGGGTCATTGGAAGAGGAACTGTCCTCTATATATTGCATCCCTTGACTTGAATAGGTCCAAGAAGAGGAAACAACAAGAAAATGTTGAACAAGGTATTTATATGATAACACCTTGTAATTTCTTTATATATGATACTACTAATTGGGTATTGGATACCGGAAGTCTAATTCATATATGCAATTTTTTGCAGGGACTTCAAGTTAGTAGAAGATTCGAGGATGGTGAGAGATTCTTAAACATGGGAAATGAAAGCCAAGTTCCAGTCCTAGCGTTGGGAATCGTCAAACTTATTTTGAGTCTTATACAATCATTTTAAATGAATATCATTATTGTCCATCTTTCATTTTAAATGTCATTTCTGTAGGCCAATTGGCCATGTCTGGTTATGAACTATCAATAAAGAATGACATTTGCAAAATCATTATGAATGGTTCTGTTGTGATGAATGGATATATGAGTAATGACATATATGTACTATCGCGACCTATTAGTGTAATGTATACATCAAGCAATCATCCTACGATAAATGATATGAGTAATGCTTATCTTTGGCACTGCCGGATAGGTCATATTAACAAGAACAGAATAAACAGGTTAAGACAAGAAGGTCTATGGTGCGAACACTAAAGTTCGAAAGAGGCTTTGATCTAATTCAGTATGGCTTTAATTTTTTCATGTGTCCTGTAAATAGAGTAATAATTTTACTTCTTTGAATTTGAGTTATGTAATTAAAGTTGGTTTATTTCAATTTGGGTTCTTGAGTCCAAGTAAGGTCAATTTGGTTTGTATTTAGTGAGTTTAGTAGTTGGGTCCAAGATAGGTATGGAATTGGTTCAAGGTAAGCAAGTGAGCTTAAAGATTGGATGCATTCAACCACTCCAACAAATCAATCCAAGGTGGACGCCACTTCAGCAAGCATTGTTGGGTGCCATGTCAACCTTTTGGTGTACACCTCATCAAGCCACATCACCACATGCCACGTCACCAAGGAGAATTAAATTCAAAGAAGCTGCCCACTTTTTCTCCTTTTTTTAAGCTTAGTTATAAGTTGTTTCAACCTTTCACCCTTATAGATAGCTTAGGTTGCAACTTCCTATAAAAAGCTCCATGTAATTTGAATTTAGGTTGCAACTTTCCATGAAAAGCTCCATGTAATTTAAATTTTCAAAAGTCCCTTGGAGGCTTATAAATACTACTTCAAGCTCTTTTGTAAAGACAATTGATGATGAATGAAAGTTAAGTTTATTTTCTTCCATTTGTGTTGGCAAATGTCCTCGAGAGGGAGTGGGTGAGAGGCCTTTAGCTACTGTTTATTTTCTTCCATTTGTGTTGGCAAATATCCTCGAGAGGGAGTGGATGAGAGGCCCTTAGCTACTTCAAGAAAGTCATTTCCACTCCAAGATCCATTAGCCATTCTACCATCCCATCCCATTTTCCAAGGTGCAAGAAGACTCCACAAAGAAGGCTGACCAAGCTACCTCAAATCCATCAAGCTTCATCTTAACTTCAACCTACCCTTCCTCTTCCTTCATTTCATAAACCACCAAATTTTTATATTCTTAACTCTAATTTGATTTGTGTAGGATCCTTGGGAATTCCATATTCCAAAGAAGAAGGTCTTTCATGACGCATAATAGATACAAGAAGTCCTGCAACTAGAGAATCTCTTTGTCATCCAAGAACTTCATCCTTGAGTGTAAACCTTCTAATCTCTGATATATTAATGGCCGGGTACCCCTCTTTCAACATTTTTCAATCTAAAATATTAGAGTAACTAAGTCCTAGCATATGTGATTTCTTAGCCACAAAGATCCTTTCTCTTTACTATTTTGAAGGATTCTCATCCAAGTCTAGTTTAACATGCAAATCGCTTTATGAAAATTTCTGCTCTTTTATATGGAAATGTAGCCTAGCTTCACTTGATTTTTCATTTAGTTATTACTATCTCTTCCTAGATTGCATCATTCCACTCTATCCCCCATCAGTCTACTTGAGGTTAATGATTTCGAATCATTACCAACCTATGAATATTGTCTTCTAGGTAAAATAACAAAATCACCTTTTAGTGGAAAAGGTGAACGGGCCAATAAAATTCTAAGTCTGATATATACCGATGTATACGGACCTATGAATGTCAGTGCCAGGGGTGGGTATAATTATTTCATTACATTTACAAACAATCTTTTGAGGTATGATTATATATTTTTGATGAGACATAAGTCTGAATCGTTTGAAATGTTCAAACAATATCGTAATGAAGTAGGAAAATAAACTGGAAAGTTTATCAAAACCTTTGATCAGATCAAGGTGGTGAATATCTTTCCAGTGAGTTTCTAACATATCTTGAGGAGAATGGGATTCTCTCTCAATGGATACCTCCAGGGACACCTCAGTTAAATGGAGTGTCTGAAAGGAGGAATCGAACCCTATTAGACATGGTTCGGTCCATGATGGGCTTTGCTTCTCTGCCGATCTCATTTTGGGGTTATGCATTAGAGTTTGCTTGTTATCTTTTAAATAGGATTCCAAGTAAGCCCGTTAACAAAACACCATATGAGATATGGACTGGGCATAAGCCGATACTCTCACACATTTGGGCTGGGGCTGCCCGGCTTATGTTAAACGTTTGGAAATAGATAAGCTTCGACCTAGGTCTGACGGTGCCTATTTATATGGTATCCAAAAGAGTCTAAGGGATATTACTTTTACTTGCCTGAAGAACAAAAGTTGTTCGTCAGTCTTAGGGCTATCTTTTTAGAAAAGAGTTCCTTGATGAAGGAACTGGAGCTACTAAGATTGAACTCAATAAAGTTCAACAAGGAGAAAAACCAATATACTTAAGAGACAATATAGAAGCGGATTTGATTAGATCAAACCCAGAGCCTATACAAGAACCATTAAGGAGATCCAGTAGGGTACTACGTCAACCAGACAAATACAATGGTTTTTTGATCCGGGACGATGATCCTATTGAACTCGATGAGAATAATGAGGATTCGATCACCTATATGGATGCAATGCAGAGGTTTGACTCTGAGAAATGACTAGAAGCCATGAAATCCGAAATAAAGTCTATAAAAATCAACAATGTATGGATATTGGTTGATCCACCTGAGGGGATAAAACCCGTTGGGTGCAAATAAATTTTCAAAAGGAAAAGAGAAGCAGATGGGCAGATAGAGACCTATAAAGCCTATCTGATTGCCAAGGGATATCGTCAACGTTATGGTATAGACTATGACGAGACATTTTCTCCTGTGACAATGCTCAAATCTATTCGGATTATGCTTGCTTTAGCAGTACACTTTGATTATGAATCTGGCAAATGTATGTTTAAACAGCTTTTCTGAATGGTGAGCTGGAAGAGGAGGTGTATATGATACAACCTGAAGGGTTCACATTCACAGATGAGTCAAAAGTGTGCAAGCTTCAAAGATCCATTTATGAATTGAAGCAGGCATCTCGGAGTTGGAACATGAGGTTTGATAAATGTATCAAGATGTATGGTTTAGTTAGAAACAGAGAAGAACCTTGCATTTACAAATGGGCTAATGGTTCTGTGGTTGTATTCCTTATATTGTATGTGGATGATATTCTCTTAATCAGAAATAACATCCCAGCACTATAGGGAATAAAGGTCTGGTTATCATCTCAATTCTTTATGAAGGACTTGGGTGAAGCCTCTTATATACTTGGTATGAAAATCTATAGAGATAGATCTAAGAGGCTTCTGAGATTATCCCATCTACGTACATAGACACTGTGCTGAAATGGTTCAGCATGAAGAATTTCAAGAAATGCTATCTCCCAATAGACCATGAAATTTCTCTCTCCAAAAAGGATTGTACGATAACTCCTGAGGAAAGAGAGTACATGAGTAGGATTCTATATGCTTCGGCAGTGGGTTCTATCATGTACGCTATGACATGTACTGGATCAGACGTGACATACTCACTAGGGATAGTGAGTAGATACCAGTCTGACCCAGGTGACGCTCATTGGAAAGTAGTGAGGACTATTCCGTAAATACTAAGGACCAATGGCTAATTTATGAAGAACCTGACTTAAAACTTATGGGGTATACTGACTCCAGCTTTTAGTTGGATAGGGATGATAGCAAGAGTGTGTCAGGATTTATTTTTACCCTAAATAGAGGAGCGATCTGCTGAAAAAGTTTTAAGCAGTACACTATGGTGGACTCCGTTTGCGAGGCAGAATATATTGCGGCATCGGATAAGCAAAGGAAGCTATATGGTTGCGAAAGTTTCTAGGAGAAGTGGCAGTGGCACCTTCTCTGGATGGTCCTATTTTGGTGTACTGTGACAACACTGGAGCCATTGCTCAAGCCAAAGAGCCAAAGTCCCATCAACGCACTAAGCATATTCTGCGCCGTTATCACCTTATGCGAAAATCATGGAGCGAGGTGACATCTGATGGGAATTAGGTATACAAGATATGAATCAAATTCATATAAACATTGCGAAAGGTATAATGTAAAATTCCCAGATGCCCAGAATCCTTAGAAACAAATTCATTATATCTCAAATAAAATCTAATTTTATTCGTACCTGAGTCCTTTATCGATGTAGATGAGGATGAAGCCGGTTAATTCCTGCCACTATCCATCCACGTGTCCGGCCTCTAACGGTGATCCACGCAGAGAAGAAGGGATGAAGACCTCCAAGGTATGAAGATGACACCACAGGAGAGAGAGGGGTGCTAGCGCCTCTTGAATCCCCTTACAGAAGATATCTTTGAAGAAAGGTCTAATCTTTTCTTCTCATGCTCTTCTTTCTTGGTAGGAAGGAACAATATTTATAGGTTGAAAATGAGACGTTTCAAAGAGGAAGAGACCTCTCTTCATGGTAAGAAACTCCCATCATTATGGTAAGAAACTCTCACCTTCATGGTAAGAAACTCCTCCCATCTTCATGGTAAGAAACTCCCATCTTCATGGTAAGAAACTTCCATCTTCATGGTAAGATTAATCCAAGTGTCACAATCTCAGCCTATGAAATTAGGAGTTGGTTATCCCATAACTACATGCCCTAATTTGTACGTGTTCATCATCGAACCATAGAGATTCATCATGCCTCATCCCATGGGCATGATTCCATCTTCACAGCTAAGATTGGACATCCATACCTGAATTATCAGAGCAATCCATCACATGGATCAAGTCACATATCGGTATCCAATTATTTGTTCATCATATGAACAAATAATTTCTCCTTAACATTCCTTCTATTATAATGGATCATATCCATTATAATTATATCTTCTTTAAATTTGGGTCTCACCCAATTATTTAATTGATCATCTTATATGAATTAAATCTAATTTAATTTTCATCTTAATTCATCCAATATTCTCATTAATGCGTGTGACCCATTAGGCCCTTTAACATGTTGGCAATAATCATGTCCTAATCATAGACCCTAGGAATGATTGGACAACTCTTTGATAATTCAACAACATGATTATAGATCATGAGAGGCCTCTAGCAAAGCATCATGACCACCCAACTACTAAAGGTTTTGTTAACATGACCATCAACACCTATCCATGAACGGTTACCGTATGATCAAATCCTTTCATCACATATCCCAGGTCAATCAGTGGTATGGAATGTGTCAACCCTGTAATTGATCTTTGTTTACTTGATCTCAGGAAAAATTGACTATATGAATTAGAACTTCGAAACCATTTCGAATTCCAACTCAACCTTGCAAGGATTTATCAATCAATTTAATCCATCAAGTGGTTGTAGGATATAACCCTTTCTATCAAGGGAGACGAATCCTGTCTTGATCAAACATCATCTTTATGTACTTCATGTCATACCCAACCGACACCATATTTGCCACCATGGCTAGAGCGACATTTGGATGCCATCAAAGCATGACATTCCACACATGAGATGCAATGAAGATCTCAAGTCAAAGGATCACTTATACCACCGTCATTAGAGATCAACTATCGACACTATATAGAATATCCATATGAGATCTCTATATGGGTCATCCAATGCATTGTTATAATAACGAGCATCCATACACCTATCCAAGTATCTTCATACTTCAGCTTGTGAAATCAGCTACTCACCCCAAGGGTGAGGATATGCAATGTGTACTAGTCTCATGGTGTTCGATGGTGTCCAGTCCCATCTACACATCGACTAGGGAAGTTTAAAGAATCGAACCATAACGTGCAATTTGAATCTCACAATTTGTAATCTCTATTACAAATTTCATATGCACTGTTCACATTCTTTTGGACTTTATCTCATAGACAAATATATCAAATATAAGACATCTGGATAGATAAAGAAATTATTTTATTTGATTTATATTTATAGAATGTATACAACATTCAATCCAATTGGATCTAGGGCATACACTAATAACATCGACCTTCAAAAGATTGATAGAAAGGAGAACTTAGCCGACCCATTCACTAAATCTCTAGCAATCAAAGAATTCGATGACCATAAATGAAAGATGGGTATTAGATACTATTTTGAGTGGCTTTAGTCCAAGTGGGAGTTGTTGAAAATTATGTCCTAAAGCCAATCAACTAACATGTAGATGATTGTGCAAGTTGTAAATATATATAAATTATTAATTAATAAAATATTTATTTGGCAGTTCATCACATTGCATCTTCCTGAAATAAATTCTTTTGTTATGGAGTCCTTAGAACCACAATCTATTCAATAAAGAGAGGGTTTATTGAGTGGTTCTTAAAATAGTCGCGAATAAATGATATATAGTTATAGGATAGCTATGCACCAAGTAAAGGTCGTTGTATGTCATATGGGTTGGTTGTCCTCTTTACCAAGGAGTGTGGTGACACTGGTATGACAAGCAGGTGAGGTGTATGACATCTTACTGAACTCGACCAATCTGTGGAACACTCTTCTGCCAAGAAGTGTTTACGAAGGGATATGGATATAAGTGTCCCTCTGACCTGAGATCACCATGGTAGCTTGCAAGCAACCTACTGTACTTTGGTGCCAGATTATCTAGATTTTTAATTCAGTGACAGAAGGTTTATGGGTGTAGTAAAGTACTTGTGGAGCAGTGAGTGGATCAAGATGGGATTGATCCCTCCAAATAGTTTGGAATAAATGTCTCACTATGTTTTAATTTAGCAAAACCTTGGCCAGTGTAGTCCTTGTGAGGAGTCACAGGACTTGTAAAGATTGAGACACTTTATGGATGAGCTGATTAAGGGTTGGCAGTTAAAACCTAAGTCATCTTGAGCATTGAGGGTCAAAGGGATAAATTATATGGTAACCATATGCCAAGATTCTTGATTGTTGCTATGTAACCTTCGGCCTATTTGGATGTCGGGTGTCATTGCTAGATGGCGACTTAGATTAGTATTAGAAGTGTTCCAGTGCTACCGGCTTAGTATTCGAACCTATGGGGTCACACACCATAGGGGATTCTACCTAACTGGATGATTGAGAAACTAAATGTTAGTAAATTAATTGAAGGAATAAATTGACAATACGATTGCTGGCTAGCTTAATTTGATTGAGCTATGAATATCTGGGTCAAATCAAATAGGGTTTGGGCTCAAATTTAGGTAAGCATAATGTTAATATCCTTACCCATTTAAATTTGAATTATGAATTTAGATTTCAAAATGATTTTAATTTTAAGTTTGAAGATTGAATTTTGAATTCAAAATTTTAAGTTTGAATTTAAAATGGATGTTAATGACCTCTCCCTAATTACCCCTCATTCCTTAACTTCTAACCTTTTCGGTTTTTAACTGAAAAAGGAGATGAAGAGTTTCTTTTTTAACTCTTCATTAACTTCTAACCTTTTTAATTTTTAATTAAAAATAAGATGAAGGGTTCTTCCTTATCTTTCAAGAAACGTTGGAAAAGAAAAAGATAGGGAGATGAAAAATTTTTAAGGTGAAAGAGATTCTCGTTATAAAGCTTGGTATAAAATATTTCCTCGAACATCACATTCTTTTGACAATTCCAAGAGTACCTTGGTGTTAAAAAGAAAAAATCTCATCATCAAAGCTTAGGAGAGGAGCTAGCACTCCGAAGAGGCTGGTCAGGACCAGAACCCCGGTATGGATCACCTGTAGAGGCCATACACCTTTGTATGGCTTGTAGAAGTTGTACCTACCACCGTCTTCTATTACTGTGTAAGTTTTAAGCATCAAAAGGTAAAAGATTTAATAGTTACTGGTGACTTAGTATGATCTAAGACACTAGGCCACAAACATAGATATGATCTATGTTATTTGTATTTACATAGATTTGATCTATGTACCTTTTTACATATATTTGATCTATGTATTTTTCTTTTATACCTTTATATATATAATTTTTATATATTAATCTTGTTGTATGCTGATATTGGATTAGATCCAATATCTTATTGCTTCCATTGCGTATTTATTTAAAAAAAATTAAAATGTATATCTGTAGCCTACAAAAAGATTTACTAACACCTTCTTCATTTCCTCCTCTATTTTTCCTTTCGATGGCTCCCAATGGGAAGGGCAAAAGGTCCGTAGTGGCATCTTCCTCCTCATCCTCCTCCGAAGATAGGGTCCCCTTGACCCAACTCCGGGCGGCTGGCGGGATCATGATCCGCAGCCGTCCAAAGACCATAGCTCCACCATAGCCTGCGCTCCAGCCACCGCCTAGGGTCATCGAGTGCCCTCTTCGGCCACCACCCGCAGCTCTGCAGGTATGAAGGGGTTGCTTCCCCCATGACCTCTGATGACATAAAGTCTCGTAGGACCCCATATAGGATTCCCCAAGATATCCGTATGTCTGCCCCTGAACCGAGCAACGGGGTGACCTTTAGTAGGGCTGGGGGGGTCACCCTGTACGAGGAGTTTTTTAGAGCAGGCCTCAGACTTTCTATCCACCCTTTCATTATTAGTCTCCTTGATAGATAGGACCTAGCTCCGGCACAGCTGGCTCCGAACTCCTTTCGGACCATCTGTGCCTTCATGGTCTTGTGTAGCTTCCACGACATTATGGGTCGAGTTTCCTTATTCCGGAGCATGTACACCCTCTGCCATCATTCTGACACTGGTTGGTGGATGTTCACACCCCAACCTCATAGGGGCATCAAGCTAGACCTCCCCTCCTCCATCAAGGGATCGAAATCCCGATTCCTCTTTGCACACATCAAGCAGGTGAGATTGAGTTGGAGGAGCACACATCATTCCGACGCTGGTTGGTGGATGTTCACACCCTAACCTCACAGGGGCATCAAGCTAGACCTCCCCTCCTCCATCAAGGGATCAAAATCCCGATTCCTCTTTGCACACATCAAGCACGTGAGATTGAGTTGGAGGAGCCCAAACCTAGAGCCGAATAAGGACTCGGCGGTGGATCAGGGTGACCGACAGGTTTACGATCAGTTGTTGTCCTCCCGAGTGCCCCCTGCTGAGAGCTCCTATCGGAGGAGAACCTCCGGGAGGCCAGCCTATTCTCCGATGATGGTGAGCACTTGTGCTTCTATTTTTTACTGACCCTGGTCCTCTATCATGTGCAGGCATGAGAATTTCAGCATATGCAATAAGGGTGGCGATCAGAAAGAGGAGATAGGCAGCCGGCAATGCAGCAAGGCTGGAGAAGAGGCCCCAAGCCCAGCCCCCAGCCTCACCTCCATGCTCGAGCTGGGTTGGTGCAGGAGCAAGAATGAGCAAGATCAGGGACCTCTCCCCTAAAGAATCAAAGGATGAGTAGGGAGAGTGATAGAGCTAGTGACGATGTTCCTGCTCTGGCTCCTTCCCATGCCACTGCCTAGGAGGACTATCAGAATGGCGGGTAGAAGATCGTAGCTTCTTGGGGGCCTTTCGGCAATGAGGTTTTGGTGAAGCACGATGGTGGGCCTCCCGTAGAGGGAGCGTATCGTGGGTGGACTGCTAGCTGGCCTAAGCGTCTGCTGCATAGGCTGAAGAAAGCCAAGGCTGTTGTTGTGTGGCTACAGAGTATTGCTCCTGTAGCTCATGGATCATATCCATCAATGCCTGGACTTACTAGGTGAGAGTGGCAAGCTAGTCGGGTTGAGTAGCCAAGGGTGGTGGACTGGTGGTGAGGGTAGAGCAGGGAGGTTAACCTCCTGCTGCTCAGTTTGTTGGGGATGCCCCCCAGCATAGATGGTGGAAGCTTCTTGAGTGCATGTCACCATCATTACTTTCTTGGAGGGAAATGAAGATTTGCAACTAGCCATCGTAGGTATTTTCACCACGTAGTTTTCTTTCTGGCATGTCAATCTGTTGTTGCCAAATCACCCTCCTTGAACGTCGTGAGCGTTCAATCGCTCTCTCCAATGAGCCAGGGGTCTTCCGGCGAGCTTCTCTCATTCGGGAACCTGCAAAAAGTTTCAAGGACCAAAGATTCCGATGAAGACCCTCTGACGCTCAACTAAATGATCTAGAGAAAATAATCGTAAATGTTTGAGGAAGTTGATAAGAGCTTGAAGTCCTTTCCCTCATTATAAGCGAAGGTTTTTATACCTGATCGGGGGTCTCTCGTATTCATTTTTGGACAGTTGTTGATTCCGAGGTGTCATTGTTTGGTATGGGATGAGCGGTAAGGCCAACAACAACAGGGTGTGTCTACCTCGTGTTTTGTCAAGACCGGCATGCCACCTCTTTGTCTGATATGGGCGGCTCCAGTTGGTAGGTGAGCCAAGTCTTGTCAGGTGCAGCGCCACAGATGGTTGATAGGTCAGATCTTATCGGGCATGATGCCGCAGTCGGTAGGTGGCCACGTGGTGGCCGTAGATGGTAGGTGGGCCATGTGATGGCCGTAGGCAGCCACGTGGTAGTGCAGACGGCAGGTGAGCCACGTGGCACCAAGGCCAACACTGGGTCAATGCCGAAGCCAATGCTGGGGTTGGTGCTGAGGCTGATGCTGGTGTTGATCGGTGCCAACGCTGGGGTCGGTTTCGAGGCTGACGCTAGTGTCGATCAAGGCCGACGCTAGGTTCGGTGCCGAGGCTAACGCTGGGGTCTATGTTAAGGCCGACGCTGGGGTCGATGCTGGAATCGGTGCCGAGGCCGACCTGGAGTCGATGCTGAGGCCGACGCTAGCGTCAGCACCATCTTCGGAGGTGACATGTCGATACCAGCGAATCATCATTTATTTTTAGCTCGTCAGTCAACTACGCCCATTAATCTTAACGTGACTTGATCAGCCACGTCACCATGTAAGTCCATGTGGATGCATCGCAACACATGCTAACCCTCTCATGCGGCTATAAGTTCAATCATGGAGGAAGAGCAGCAGCTGCCACCAACTAAAGCTTTGCCATGTTGCATGGACCGACCATTTGAACGTTGAAAGAGTTAACGTATGTTTACCTTTTATGTTATTGTTATTACTATTATTGTTAATACTAGCTTTCATTTATGACAAACTACAATTAAAAAGCCTCCCTATCTTATTCCTGTTTGATTTATGGTGATGGATGTAACATTCAGAAATTTTGTAATTCTTGAAAACCTTGAAAAATTCTTGTAATAATGAATGATGTATTTTGTTGAAATAAAAGTTTTCATAGTTTCAATGAGTTATTGGTCAGTTTGACCACTTAATTAGTGCTAGAAGGAAAAAAAAAATTGTGGTGTATATGATTTGGAATGAAAATCTTGTATGAACTCCTTGAGTATTTGAGCTTTTGGGAATGATTGTAATTCCTTGTTTTCCCTTATGGAATGAATTTTTGGAAGGCATGAAAGCCTTGGATCTGAAGAGTTGGGTGTGGGCTTGGAAAAAGGCAGAGGGGATTCCAATTAGGTGACCAATCAGACACCTAATTTTGAAGTGGTCTTTGTTTGGGGATTTTCATGAGACTGAGGTCTTAGTGGGCGCCCAATAAGGTTCCCAATAGGCTTGAAACATTTGGAACTAGGTGCCCAGTTAGGCGCCTAGTTTGCCTAGAGAAGAAAATTGGGCGCCCAATCAGGCACCCAGTTTGAGAAGAGAAAGTAGGGGTGTTGACCCACTTATTGATTTTGATGATTAGCAAAAGCAATGAGCATATTTTTTGTGTTACTAATGAAATTAACACGTGTTTTAGGAACTTAGAAAGGTTAAGTTATTCAAATGATATACAAATTAAGTTTGAATCCGTTTTTTAATGGAACATTTCAAAGTTCAGATCTTAGAGCCGATACCCACTGTGTTTGGAGCCGATTCTAGGGCGTATCAGAACAATTCTATATTTTTGGCATGGTTCAGAGTCGACATCTGAAATGCTAGAGTCGACTCTAACATGAGATACAAATAAATGGTTTTCTGCGCCAGTTTTCGGAGCCGACACTTGAAGTTTTAGAATCGACACCTGGAGTCTCGGAGCCGGCACCTGAAAATGCTAGAGCCAACTCTAACCTAAGAATAGAGAGTGCATATTTTGGACATCGTTAGAGTCGACACCCTCGGAACTTAGAGCCGACTCCAGATCGCGTCAAGCCGACACCACAGTTTTTCGGAGCCGACTCCCCAATGAATATTTTGTTACTATTTTTGGAAACCCGACTTGGAGCCGACACATGAAAAGTTGGAGCCGACTCCAACCTATCAGGAACGGAATTTCAAATCTGTTAGAATGGATTCCAATAGTAACATTTCTTCACCTAACCCCCAACGGATATATTTCTTTGCATGAGGAAGCATTTCAAGTACAATTTCAACGACTATTTTTCACCTAATCTTGGATTAAGGGAGATTATAAAAGGGCATCGTCCGTTTCAAAAATGAGAGGAATGAAATAGAGAAAAATAGAGAGAAAGAAAAAGAGAGAAATCAAAGAGAAAAAACTCTGTGCTCAAGGCCATTAATAGAAAAGAGATAGAAGAGAAATCCAAAGGAGTTCCAAGATCAAATCCAAAGGATTTCCATAGTTTTTGAAGAAAAAGAGAAAGTGCCCTAAATCTTCAACTTCTCTTCAACAAGCTTCGGTCAAGAATCAAAGTTCAAATCTGTTTAGCCGATTCAGAAGAGAAGAGGAAAAGAAGAAAAGCACAACCTCAAATCACTTCAAAAATAGGCTTTTCTATTCTTATTTATTTACATTGCTTATTTGCTCATTTGATGAGCTACTGATTGTTGTAAACATTTATCTGAATTGCTTGTGTTCTAATTCAATTAGGGGATTGAATTAGTTGAGGTAGTTAACCTCGGGGTAAGCTAAGAGTAGCTTACGTTGGGTTGTGTGCTGGTGAACCCATGAAAATCAGCTGGATTCGTTGTGACCCCGTGTAAAACAACAAGTTCGAGTTGTGATCTTGCAAAACAACTCAGCTGTAATCAGGGTGATTATAGTGTGGACCCAAGAGTTGCTTGGGAGTAGACGTAGGTGTGGGTAACACCGAACCACTATAAATCTCTTGTGTTTGTCGTGCTTATTACTCTCTCTCTCTTATTTACATTGTGTTTATTATTTACTGCATCTCTTCATTGTGCACATTAACTTAGTGAAATAGGTTTTTAAGTGTAAAATTTTTTAAAGAACCCAATTCACCCCCCCCCCCCCCTCTTGGGTTGTCATCTGGGCCAACAATTGGTATCAGAGCTTGTGCTCATTTCGACTTGATTTAACGATCAAGAGCTAAAGATCCAAATGGCAGCTCAAGCTGGATCATCTTTTTTTGAAAGTCAATCCACAAATCGACCTCCTTTATTTAGTGGCATAAACTATTCATATTGGAAAGATAGAATGAGAATTTTTATTCAAGCTTTAGATTATGAATTATGGAGTATCATTATTAATGGTCCTAGCACTCCCACACACATTGTAGATGGATCTATAGTTTCTAAGCCCGAAAGGGACTGGAATGAGAATGATAGAAAAATGGCTCAGCTTAATGCCAAGGCCATGAATGTCTTATACTGTTCTTTGGATGCAAATGAATTCAATCGAATATCTACTTGCATTTCAGCCAAAAAATATGGGATAGGTTGGAAGTTACTCATGACGGTACCAACCAAGTTAAGGAATCTAAAATCAATATTCTAGTGCACAAATATGAACTATTTAGCATGGAACAAAATGAGTCAATCACATGCATGTACACTAGATTCACTGATATTGTAAATGGTTTAAAGAGTCTTGGTAAGACTTATACTAACTCTGAATTAGTGCGCAAAATTCTTAGGTCTCTTCCAAGATCATAGGAAGCCAAAGTGACAGCAATCCAAGAAGCCAAAGATTTGAACGTTTTACCTTTGGAAGAGCTACTTGGATCCCTAATGACCCATGAGCTAACAATGAAACAACATCAAGAGAAAGAGATGAAAAAGAAGAGAACAATTGCACTCAAGGCTACAGAAGATGAAAAGAGCAGCAATGAAGATGATGAAGATGATGATGAGATAGCTCTTCTTTCTAGAAAATTCAAGAAATTTATGTAAAGAAGGAGACCCTTTCATAAGAGAAAGTCTGGAATAAAAATGAAAGGAGAAAGAGAAAAAGAAAAGGATAAGGACAAGGATAAAGATCCCTTAATATGTTATGAATGTAAGAAGCCGGGACATTTCTGATCTGAATATCCTCAATTAAAGAAGGGATACAAGAAAAAGAAGAAAGTCTATGTTGCAACTTGGAGTGATAGTAAAGAGTCTTCGTCGAAGAAGAACAAAAAGAGGTTGCCAACATTTGCTTCATGGCGAACAACGACAATGAGGTAAATTCCGAAATCCTCAATGTTGATTTCACTTTTGAGGAGTTATATGATGTTTTCAATGAATTAGTTAGTGATTTCAAGATTTTGAGAAACAAGAACAAATCATTGAAAACTGAAAATTTAGATCTTCTCAAAATGAAAAATGAACTTGTTTTTTTAGATCAAAAGTTTGAAATCTAAAAAAGAAGATATATTAAAAGAAAAAGAATTAATTTCTAATAAAAATCTTAATTTAAAGAAAGAAGTTGATAAGTATAAGAATATTGTTGATAAATTTTCAAATAGCTCAGAAAAACTTAATTTACTATTGAAAAATCAAAGAGCTATTTTTGATAAAGCTGGTTTAGGATATAGACCATATATGAAACAAAAATATGTCAACAATTTCTTTGTAAAGAAAAATGATATTTCATGTTATCATTGTAACAAAAAGGGATATAAAACTTATGAATGTAATTTCAAAATGTTTCATAAGAATTTAAGTCTTAAAGGCAAGAAAATATGGGTTCCAAAAGGTACAATCTTTATTGCTACTAACCATGAAAGATCCAAGAAGGCTTGGGTACCTAAACCTAAGATTTGATTATCTTGCAGGAGTGTCTTGCAGCTAAAGGATCAAAAAAAATGGTATCTTGATAGTGGCTGCTCAAGACACATGACGGGTGACAAGGAGCAATTCATCACCCTTGAAATCAAAAGAGGAGGAATTGTAACTTTTGAAGATAATGGAAAAGGCCAATTTATGGGCTTTGGTAAAATTCAAATCACTCCCTCTACTTTTATTGAAAATATTTTATATGTAGATGGATTAAAGCATAATTTAATTAGCATTAGCAAACTGTGTGATAAAGGTTTCAAAGTTTCCTTTGAAGCTTCTATTTGCACTGTATCAAATCCCATTGACAATATCATTATATTTATTGAAAATAGAAATGGCAATGTATACTTAATTGATTTAGACAATTTGTCTACTAGTAATCATTGCTTAATTGCTGATAATGCTAAGGTAAATGAGATTTGATGGCTATGGCATCGTACACTAGGTCATGCAAGCACACACTTGATTTCAAAATTGATTAGAATGGATTTAGTTAAAGGATTTCCAAAATTGGATTTTAAAAATAATAGAATTTGTGATACATGTCAATTTGGAAAATAAACTAGAAATTCTTTCAAATCTAAAAATATTATTTCTACTTTTAGGCTACTCGAGCTACTTCATATGGACCTTTTTGGACCTACTAGAACCACTAGTCTAGAAGGAAAGAAATATGGTCTTGTGATAGTAAATGATTATTCTAGATTCACTTGGGTATTATTTTTAGCTCACAAAGATGAGACTTTCCCTATATTTTTGAAATTCTTCAAGAAAGTCACAAATGAGAAAAACAACACCATAGTGTCTCTTAGAAGTGATCATGGAACTAAATTTGAAAATCATCTATTTAAAAATTTCTACAATGAAAATGGCATTTATCATAATTTTTCAGCACCTAGAACACCTCAACAAAATGGAGTTGTAGAAAAAAAATAGAACTCTAGAAGACATGGCCCATACCATGCTATGTGAAAGCCAACTCCCAAAGTATTTCTGGGTGGAAGCTATAAACACTGCATGTTACATCTTAAATAGAGCCTTAATTAGACCAATTCTTAAGAAAACTCCTTATGAATTATGGCATAATAGGAAACCTAATATTAGTTACTTTCATGCATTTGGTTGTCGATATTTCATTCATAATAATGGTAAAGACAATTTTGGAAAGTTTGACGCTAAATCTGATGAAGGTATCTTCTTAGGATATTCCACTTCTAGTAAAGCTTATAGAGTATTTAATAAGAAATATTTAATTGTAGAAGAATCAATTCATATAGTATTTGATGAGTCTTTAGCATCAAGTTCTAAAAAGATTGATGATGAGGAAGATACAAATTTGCTTGAAAGAGATATTAAAAAATTAAATATAGATGTATCTTCAGATCATAAACCTGAGACTAAAGATGATGATTCACCTAAGGATGATGTTATTGATACTAGTCATAATGATGTAGATCTACCTAGAGATTGGATATATGCTTATGGTCATCCTATGGAATTGATTATAGGTGATCCATCTCAAGGTGTAAGAACTAGATCATCAATGAAAAATATCAATAATCATTTTACATTTGTATCTCATAAAGAACCTAAATTTATCAAGGAAGCCGAAAAAGATAGTAATTGGATGTTAGCTATGCAAGAGGAATTAAATCAATTTACTAAGAATAAAGTATGGACCCTTGTAGATAGATCCAAAGGTCATCCTGTCATAGATCTAAATGGGTGTTTAGAAATAAATTAGATTAAAATGGTATAGTAATTAGAAATAAAGCTAGATTAGTTGCAAAAGGATATAATCAAGAAGAAGGAATTTATTTTGATAAAACTTTGCACATGTTGCTAGATTAGAAACAATTAGACTATTACTTGTATTTGCATGTCATATGAACATTAATTTATTTCAAATGGATGTAAAAAGTGTATTTTTAAATAAATTTATAAATGAGAAAGTTTTTGTAGAATAACCACCTAGTTTTGAAGATCATGAATTTTCAAATCATGTTTTAAATTACACAAAGTAATATATGGTTTAAAACAAGCACCTAGAGCTTGGTATGATAGGCTAAGTAAATTTTTAATTGAAAATGATTTTACTAGAGAAAATATTGATAAAACCTTATTTTTAAAAAGAAAAGATAAAGATTTATTAGTAGTATAAATCTATGTAGATGATATTGTATTCAGTGCTACTAACGATCTTCTATGTCAAGAATTTGCAAAGTTGATGCAGGATGAATTTAAGATGAGCATGATGGAAGAACTTAACTTCTTCCTTGGACTACAAATTAAACAAGAAAGAGAGGGGATTTTCATCAACCAAACAAAATACATGAAAGAAATTCTCAAGAAGTTTGGTATGGAATCAATTAAACCCCTTGGAACACCTATGAGTCCTTCATGCAAACTGGATAAAGATAAAGATATTAAGCAAGTTGATCAAAAATATTATAGAAGTATGATCGGTTCACTACTTTATTTAACGGCAAGTAGACCTGATATTATGTTTGTTGTTTGCTTATGTGCTAGATATTAGTCTGAACCTAAAGAATCTCACTTAATTGCTATAAAAAGAATTCTAAGATATTTAAGTAGAACTAAAAATGTAGGATTATGGTACTCTAGAGACTCAACATTAAATTTGATTGCATATTCTGATTCTAATTATGCTGGTTGTAAATTAGATAGAAAAAGTACAAGTGAAGCATGTCAATTTTTAGAGTAACTTAATCTCTTGGTTTAGCAAAAAGTAAAATTCGGTTGCACTATCAACTACTGAAGCTGAATATATTGTAGCTGAAAGTTGTTGTGCTCAAATCCTTTGGATTAAGCAACAACTTGAAGATTATGATATAATACTTAATAAAACACTAATTAAATGTGATAATACTAGTGCAATAAATCTAACAAAAAATCCTATTCAACATTCAAGAACAAAACACATTGAAATAAGATATCATTTCATTAGAGAACATGTAGCTAATAATGATATTTGTCTTAATTATGTTTGTACTGATAAATAATTACCGGACATATTTACAAAACTCCTAAGTGAAGAAAGATTTTGTTATCTTAGAGGAGAGTTAGGAATTTGTGACCCATTGGAATGATTTTGAAACTTCTAGGAATGGCTATCTAGAACTCAATTATTTTCTTGAAAATCTTTTGTGATTCTAAGGAAAACTTATCTAGATATTTGAACCCTTTGATTCACCACATTCCAAGGAATTTTATCCAAAATTTATTGATTATTTTGACAAGTTTTAGATCCTTTGAAAATCTAATTTTTTCACTAAAATTGTCTTGGAGTCGACACCTCTATTAGTGGAGTCGACACCTGCCTATGTAGTTCTCTGTCTATGACCTTAGAGCCGACACCCGCTTTTGCGGAGCCGACTCTAATTCGGGCGCTGACTGTGTTAGCGACTTGGAGTCGACACCCGACTTTGCGGGAGCCAACACCTTGTGGTCCCAGGTTAACTATTTTAGGGCAGAGTCGACACCTATTCGACCCCATTCTATTCCGAACTCTTCCAAAACTCTCTCCAAACCTTCCAAATCCTAGAATCTTCCTAATCTATCACTCCCTAGCAATATATGGCACCTAAGCAATAGGGATCAGTATTCGGAGAGTCGATGACGATGGGAAAGAGGACGGTGAGGCATCCAGCACGTCAACCTTCGCCTAGTTCATCTTCCACGTCATCGTCCTCTACTCCTAGTGCCATCCCTGGTCCTTTTTCTTCGCAGGTAGATCTCTTAGTAGGAAAGGTTATAACTATGGGTAGAAAAGTAGATTTCGGATTTTTTGAAGCTGAGGGTTTCTCTATTGGAAGGCAGATTAAAGAAATCGGATGGGAGAAGGTTTGTTCCCTAGATGTTCCTACTTATCCGGCCCTTGTAAAGGATTTTTATCTTAATTTATCTAGAGGAGATGGAGGCCTTGTCAGTTATGTAAGAGGTACTAGAGTTCACCTTATTTTGAAAATTTTGGAAAGTTTGTTAGAAATAACTATTATTAGTCCTATTGCCAATTCCCATAGCAAGAGAGGTGTGGCATTATCAAAGATGCTTGGCAGAGAGGTAGTTGAATTTGAAGAGATTAGGGCTAATTAGTTGCCCCTTGAGCTAAGACTTTTGCATAATATTTGCAGCAGAATTTTATTCCCTAAGACCGGACGATTTGAGTATGTGTCTGAGAGGGATGTTGTAGTAATGGATTCTGTAGTGACTGGCCAACCAATCAACTTACCTAGCATGATGATCTGGTATATGGCTGAGGCTAGCAATAAGAAGAGGTCAACCCTACCCTATGGTATGATTCTGACTATGGCCTTTCAGAGTCAAGGTATTAATATATTGGACAATGAACCTTTAAAGAGCCTTAGACATACAGACTATTATAATAAGGCTACATTGCATCGTATGTGTTGGGGAAATTATTGAGAAATTATTTACCCAATTATTGATTTTGATGATTAAAAAAAGCCATGAGTATATTCATTATGTCTCTGATAGATTTGATAAGTGTTTCAGGAATTAAGATTGGCTTATTTATTCAAATGGCATTTAGAAATTAGTTTTGAACCAAGTTTCAATGGAATTTATTTAAGTTCAGAACTTGGAGTCGACACCTAAAACCATTCGAGCGGACTCCAGAGTGTATCAGAGCAGTTATATATTTTCAGCATGGTTCGGAGTCGACACCTAGAGTTTCAGAGCCACACCTGAGGTTTTGGAGTCGACACATGAAAAGGTGGAGCCGACTCCAACCTGAGATACAGAGAAACTATTTTTTGCTTCAGAAGACGGAGTCGACATATGGATTTCGGGAGCCGACTCTAACCTGAGTTACAGAGACTGTGTTTTTCGAAGCAATTCTTGGAGCCGACACATCAGAAATCGGGAGCCGACTCCAGTTAGCGGGGAGTCGACACTTTGCAAAGTCGGAGCCGACTCTACATCAAATCAATTTTTGCTATTTATGGAAACATGATCTGGAGCCGACACATGAAAAGTTGGAGCCGACTCCAACCTATCAAGGATGATTTTCAAAAGTGCTAGATCAGACTCTAATGGATATATTTTCTCACCTAACTCTCAACGGATACATTTCTTTGCGTAAGGAAGGATCCAAGGTACTTTGTAACGGCTATTTCTCAAAAAAGAGGATTCATCCATTTGAAAAGAGAAGAAAAATAGAGGAAAAAATAGAGAAAAGAAAACCGGAAATAGAAAGAGAGAAATCATCTAGTTTTCAAGAGGGAAAATCTCTATGCTTAAGGCCAATTGTTATTGAGAGATAGAAAAGAAATCTAAAGCCTTTAAAGATCAAAATCTGAAGGATTTCATCCGATTCGAAGAAGAGGAGCTAGAGCCCTAAATCTTCAATTTTTCTTTAACGAGCCTCATTCAAGATTCTGAGTTCAAATCCAGTTAGCTCATTCAGAAGAAGAAAGGAAAAGAAGAAAAAAGAAAAGCCCAACCTCAAATCGCTTCAAACAGGCTTTTCTAATCTTGTTTACTTATATTGCTTATTTTCTCATTTAAGGAGCTTTCATTGTTGTAAACATTAATTTGATTTTGTGTTTACTAATTAAATCAGGAGGATTGAATTAGTTGAGGTAGTTTACCTCAGGAATAAGCTAGTTTAGCTTGGGTTTGGATTTTGTGCTGGTGAACCCGTGAAAACCAGCTGGGTTCGTTGTGACCACGTGTAAAACAACAAATTGGAGTTGTGAGCTTGTAAAACAACTCAATTAATCAGTGGATTATAGTGTAGACCCAAGAGTTGCTTAGAAGTGGACGTAGGTGGGATACACCGAACCACTATAAATCTTTGTGTGTTTGTTGTGCTCTTGTCTCTATCAATTATTGCTTCACTTCACTAGCACACTTAATATTTGTGAAATTTGGTTTTAAGTTTTAAAGTGTTAAATTTTTTAAAGAACCCAATTCACCCCCCCTCTTGGGTTGCCATCTGGGCCAACAATTGGTATCAGAGCTTATGCTCATTTTTATTTGATCTAACGATCAAGAGTTAAAGATTCAAATAGCAACACAAGCTGGCTCATCTTTTGCTGAAGGTCAATCCACTAATAGGCCACCTCTGTTCAATGGCTCTAATTATTCATATTGGAAAGCAAGAATGGGATTTTCATTCAAGCTTTAGATTATGAATTATGGAGTGTCATAAAAATGGACCTAGTACACCCACACATATTGTAGATGGTTCAATAGTTCCTAAGCCCAAAAGGGATTGGAATGAGAACGATAGGAAAATGGCTCAGCTCAATGCAAAAGCCATGAATGTTTTATATTGTTCTTTGGATGCAAATAAATTCAATAGAATATCTACATGCATTTTAGCCAAAGAAATTTGGGATAGATTAGAAGTTACCCATGAGGGTACTAATCAAGTAAAAGAATCCAAAATTAACATTCTAGTGCACAAATATGAATTGTTTAGCATGGAACAAACTGAATCAATCACATGCATGTACACTAGATTCACTGATATTGTTAATGATTTGAAAAGTCTTGGTAAGACTTATACTAACTCTGAATTGGTGCGTAAAATTCTTAGATCTCTTCCAAGATCATGGGAACAAAAGTAATTGTAATCCAAGAAGCCAAAGACTTAAACATTTTTCCTTTGGAGGAGCTCCTTGGATCATTGATGACCCATGAATTGACAATGAAACAACATCAAGAGGAAGAGGTGAAAAAGAAAAGAACAATTGCACTCAAGGCTGCAGAAAGTGAAAGAGCAGCAGTGAAGAAGATGATGATGATGAGACAGCTCTTCTTGCTAGAAAATTCAAGAAATTTATGCAAAGGGAGACCCTTTCACAAGAGAAAGTCTAGAATAAAAATGGAAGGAGAAAGAGAAAAGGAAAAGGATAAAGACAAGGAAAAAGATCCCTTAATATGTTATGAATGTAAGAAACCGGGGCATTTCAGATCAGAATGTCCTCAATTAAAGAAGAGATACAAGAAGAAGAAGAAGGCCTATGTTGCAACTTGGAGTGATAGTGAAGAGTCTTCATCTGAAGAAGAACAAAAAGAGGTTGCAAACATATGCTTCATATCAAACGACAAAAATGAGGAGTGTCTTGCGGCCAAAGGATCAAAATAAAAGTGGTACCTTGATAGTGGCTGCTCAAGACACATGACGGGTGACAAAGATCAATTCATCACCCTTGAAGATAAAAGAGGAGGAGTTGTTACTTTTGGAGACAATGACAAAGGCTAAATTATGGGATTTGATAAAATTCAAATAACTCCATCCACTTTTATAAAAATGTTTTATATGTTGTTGATTTAAAGCATAATCTAATTAGCATTAGCCAATTATGTGACAAAGTTTTCAAAGTTTCCTTTGAAGATTCTATTTGTACTATTTCTAATCCCATAGACAATAGCATTATATTTGTTAGAAATAGAAATGGCAATGTATACTTAATTGATTTAGACAATTTGCCTACTAGTAACCATTGCTTAATTGCTGATAATGTTAGGGTTAATGAGATTGGATGGCTATGGCATCGTAGATTAGGTCACCCAAGTACACACTTAATTTCAAAATTAATTAGAATGGATTTAGTTAAAGGACTTCAAAAACTAGATTTTAAAAATAATAAAATTTGTGATGCATGTCAATTTGAAAAACAAACTAGAAATTCTTTCAAATCTAAGAATATTGTTTCAACTATTAGGCCACTCGAACTACTTCGTATGGACCTTTTTGGACCTACTAGAACCACTAGTCTAGGAGGAAAGAAATATGATCTTATAATAGTAGATGATTACTCTAGATATACTTGGTTTTGTTTTTGGCTCATAAAGATGAGACTTTCTCGATATTCCTGAAATTCTTCAAAAAGTCACAAATGAGAAAAACAACACCATAATATCTCTTAGAAGTGATCATGGCACAGAATTTAAAAATCATCAATTTAAAAATTTCTGTATTGAAAATGGCATTCATCATAATTTTTTTGCACCTAGAATACCACAACAAAATGGAGTTGTAGAAAGAAAAAATAGAACATTAGAAGATATGGCCCGTACCATGCTATGTGAAAGCCAACTCCCAAAGTACTTCTGGTCGAAGCTATAAACACAGCATGTTACATCCTTAATAGAGCTTTAATTAGGCCAATTCTTAAGAAAACTCCCTATGAACTATGGCATAATAGAAAACCTAACATTAGTTATTTTCATGCATTTGGTTGTAGATATTTTATTCATAATAATGGTAAAGACAATCTTGAAAATTTGATGCCAAATCTGATGAAGGAATATTTTTAGGTTATTCCACATCTAGTAAAGCATATAGAGTATTTAACAAGAAATATTTAATTGTAGAAGAATCAATTCATGTAGTATTTGATGAATCTTTAGCATCAAGTTCTGAAAAGATTGATGATGAGGAAGATACAATTTTGCTTGAAAGAGATATAGAAAAATTGAATATAGATGTATCTTCAGACCATGAATAAGAAGCTAAAGATGATGACTCACCTAGGAATGATGTCATTAATAGTACTCATAATTATGTAGATCTACCTAGAGATTGGAGATATGCTTATGGTCATCCTAAGGATTTAATCATAGGTGATCCATCTCAAGGAGTAAGAACTAGATCATCAATGAGGAACATCAATAATCATCTTGCATTTATGTCTCATATAGAACCCAAAACTATTGAAGAAGCTGAAAAAGATAATAATTGGATGTTAGCTATGCAAGAGGAATTAAATCAATTTACTAGGAATAATGTATGGTCCTTAGTTGATAGACCCAAAGGTCATTCTGCAATAGGATCTAAATGGGTATTTAGAAATAAATTAGATGAGAATGGCATAGTAATTAGAAATAAAGCTAGATTAGTTGCAAAAGAATATAATCAGGAAGAAGGAATTGATTTTGATGAAACCTTTGCACCTATAGCTAGATTAGAAGCAATTAGACTATTACTTGCATTTGCATGTCATATGAATATTAATTTATTTCAAATGGATCTTAAAAGTGTATTTTTAAATGGTTTTATAAATGAGAAAGTTTATGTAGAACAACCCTTAGGTTTTGAAGATCATGAATTTTTAAACCATATTTTTAAATTACACAAAGCACTATATGGTTTAAAACAAGCACCTAGAGCTTGGTATGATAGATTAGGCAAATTTCTAATTTAAGGAAATATTGATAAAACCCTATTTTTGAAAAAAAAAGATAAAGATTTATTGGTAGTACAAATTTATGTAGATGATATTGTATTCGGTGCTACTAATAATCTTTTGTGCCAAGAATTTGCTAAGTTAATGCAGGGTGAATTCGAAATGAGCATGATAGAAGAACTCAACTTCTTCCTAGGACTTCAAATCAAACAAGAAAGAGAGGGAATTTTCATCAATCAAACAAAGTACATAAAAGAAATTCTCAAGAAGTTTGGTATGGAACAAGTCAAACCTCTTGGAACACCAATGAGTCCTTCATGCAAGCTAGATAAAGATGAAGATGGTAAGCCTATTGATCAAAAATGTTACAGAGGTATGATCGGTTCACTACTTTATTTAACAGCTAGTAGACCAGATATCATGTTTGCAGTATGTTTATGTGCTCGATATCAATCTGAACCTAAGGAATCTCACTTAATTGCAGTAAAAAGAATACTTAAATATCTAAATGGAACTAAAAATGTAGGATTATGGTATTCTAGAGACTCAACATTAAATTTGATTGCATATACTGATTCTGATTATGCTGGTTGTAAATTAGATAGAAGGAGTACAAGTGGTGCATGCCAATTTTTAGGAAGTAACTTAATCTCTTGGTTTAGCAAAAAGTAAAATTCAGTTGCATTATCAACTGCTGAAGCTGAATATGTTGCAGCTGGAAGTTGTTGTGCTCAAATCCTTTGGATTAAACGACAACTTGAAGATTATGGTATAACACTTGATAAAATACTAATTAGATGTGATAACACTAGTGCAATCAATTTAACTAAAAATCCAATCCAACATTCAAGAACTAAACACATTGAAATTAGATATCATTTTATTAGAGAACATGTAGCTAATAATGACATTTGTCTTGATTATGTTTGTACTGATGAATAATTAGCTGACATTTTTACAAAACCCCTAAGTGAAGAAAGATTTTGTTATCTTAGAGGAGAATTAGGAGTTTGTGATCCATTGGAATAAATTTTAAATCTCATAGGAATGATTATCTAGAATTCAATCATTTTTTTCTAATTTTCTTATAATTTTAAGGATGATTTATCTAGATATTTGAACCCCTTGATTCATCACATTTCAAAGTTGATTTAACCAAAATTTGATGTCAATCCGAAAAAGTTTCAGATCCTTTGAATCTCTTAATTTTTTTCTGAAACTATCTTGGAGCTGACTCCTCTGGTATCGGAGTCGACTCCAGTTTTGTCTGAGACTTTAGAGCCGACACCTGCTTTTCAGAGTCGACTCCACTTTGGGTGTTGACTGTGTTAGCGACCTGGAGCCGACACCTTGCTTTACGGGAGTCAACTCCAAGTGGTCCCAGTTGACTTATTTAGGGCAGAGCCGACTCCTCTTTCATTTCAATCGACTCTTAACCCTTCAAACTCTCTCCAACTCTTCCCAAAACCCAAAATCTCTCAAATTAACCATTCCTTAGCACTCAATAACACCCAAACATAGGGGATCCATGTTTGGTGGAGCGGTGATGACCGGAAATGAACTGTGAGGCGTCCGGCGAGGCAGCCTTCACCGAGTTCTTCATCTTCTTCATCGGCATCCACACCGAGCGCTGTTCCAAGTCCCTCCTCACTCAAATCGACACCCTTGCTGGCCGAGTGATTACTATGGGCAGAAAGGTAGATTTTTACTTCTTTGAGGAAGAGGTTTTTCAATTGGGCGGCAATTAAAAGAATTAGGTTGGGATAAGGTGTGTTCTCTTGATTTACCTACTTACCCTGCCTTAGTCAAAGAATTTTATTTCAATCTTTCAAGAGGAGATGGAGGTATAGTAAGTTCTGTTAGAGGAAAAGGATTCATCTAACCTCGAAGATTCTAGGAAACCTTTTAGGGATTCTGTTACTGGACTTATAGCAAATATTCATAGTGAGAGATCATGTGCTTTATCAAGAATGCTAGGAAGGGAGGTCACTGAATTTGAAGAAGTTAGGGCAAACCAGTTGCCCCTTGAATTAAGATTACTTCACAATATTTGTGGTCAGATTTTGTTTCCCAAGACCAGCAGATTTGAGTATGTCTCAGAGCGAGACATTGTAATCATGGATAGTGTTCTGACTAGTCAGTAAATTAATTTAGCTGGTATAATGATTTGGTACATGTCTGAAGCCGAGAACAAGAAGAGATCACTTTACCTTATGGCATGGTCTTGACATTAGCTTTCAAAGCCAAGGTGTAGCTATTTCAGACAATGAACCCAAGAAGAACTTAAGGCACACTGATTATTATAGTTTAGCAACTGTGCATCGGATGGGATTCGTGAAGGTGGATGAAATTGGGAAAGGAAAGGACATTTGGATGAAAGGGAAGCTAAAGTTGGAGCTACAACACCTGGTCCATCAGAGGAAGGACCTTCTGTGAGACATATTTCGCCAGGACCTAGTAGCCCAGCACCTTCAGCAGCACCTGCACCTACATCTGTTTCTGCTCCTTTATTTGGTTTTTCGGATGCTCAGTTAGTTCAATTAAAGGAACTCTTTGCTAGTCATAAAGAAGAAATGAAGATTGAGCTAGATAGTAGTCTTATGAGCTTAAGGGAGATTTTCTATTCCTTGGAAGATAGAGTAAGCAGAATTGAAACATCCTTTGAAACTTCTTTAGAAGCCTTGAAGACTGATCTTATGCACATATTTGAGAAAATCAAGAACATTGGAGGAGATTCTGATACTTATTCTAAGTGCAATGCAGAGTTACAAGAGAAAATTACAGTTGCATTGCATTTATTGACAGAAGACTGAATGAATTTATCAAAATCCAAAGTGAAGGAATGGGAAAGATCCTAGAAGAGCTCAAAAGACTTCTTAGATTTTGATGTTATTAGCTTTTGATGTTTGATTTATATTTTGATGTAATTAGTCTTTGATGTTTAGATTATATGAATGATGTAATGAAGTATTTTGTTGAATGATGTAATGAAGTATTTAACTTTATGAATGATGTAATGAAGTTTTGAGTATTCAATGAATATCATACTTGAATTTTGATAATTGACTTGAACTTTGTTTTGAACTTTGAATTTGATTCCTATGATTGATGTTAATTTAAGTCTTAATGATCCTTCTAAACCTTTTTGTTGATTACAAAAAAGGGGGAGAAGAGATTCTTGTATATGCATAAAAATAATGAGAGAAGAGATATACTTATATATGCATAATCAATTAATGAAAAAATGGTACTTATATGCATGTTAAATGGAATTAATATCACATGGAATTAAGATATGCATAAAAGTTTCAATGAACTTAACATATGCACACATAGGGGGAGCTACCACATTAAGGGAGAGCTTAACCTTAAATGTAAATACTTTGACAATTATGCATATACTCAATATTTTTATCATCATAAAAAAGGGGGAGATTATTGAAGAAATTATTGAGAAATTATTTACCTAATTATTGATTTTAATGATTAACAAAAGCTATGAGTATATTCATTATGTTTCTGATAGATTTGATAAGTGTTTCAGGAATTAAGATTGGTTATTTATTCAAATGACACTTAGAAATCAGTTTTGAACCAAGTTTCAATGGAATTTATTTAAGTTAGAATGTGGAGCCGACACCTAGAACCATTCGAACGACTCTATAGTGTATCAGAGCAGTTATATATTTTCGGTACGGTTCGGAGTCGACACTTAGAGTTTCGGAGCCAACACCTGAGGTTTCGGAGTCGACACATGAAAAGGTGGAGCCGACTCCAACCTGAGATACAGAGAAACTATTTTTTGCTTCAGAAGCCGGAGTCGACACATGGATTTTGGGAGCCGACTCTAACCTGAGTTACAGAGACTGTGTTTTTCGGAGCAATTCTTGGAGCCGACACATCAGAAATCGGGAGCCGACTCCAGTTAGCGGGGAGTCGACACTTTGCAAAGTCGGAGCTGACTCTACATCAAATCGATTTTTGCTATTTATGGAAACACGATCTGGAGCCGACACATAAAAAGTTGGAGCCGACTCCAACCTATCAAGGATGATTTTCAAAAGTGCCAGATCAGACTCTAACGATATGTTTTCTCACCTAACTCTCAACGGATACATTTCTTTGCGTAAGGAAGGATCCAAGGTACTTTGTAACGGCTATTTCTCACCTAATCTCATATTAAGACTCTATAAAAAAAGAAGATTCGTCCATTTGAAAAGAGAAGAAAAATAGAGGAAAAAATAGAGAAAAGAAAACTGGAAATAGAAAGAGAGAAATCATCTAGTTTTCAAGAGGAAAAATCTCTGTGCTTAAGGCCAATTGTTATTGAGAGATAGAAGAGAAATCCAAAGCCTTCAAAGATCAAAATCCGAAGGATTTCATCTGATTCGAAGAAGAGGAGCTAGAGCCCTAAATCTTCAATTTTTCTTCAACAAGCCTCATTCAAGATTCTGAGTTCAAATCCAGTTAGCTCATTCAGAAGAAGAAAGGAAAAGAAGAAAAGCCCAACCTCAAATCGCTTCAAACAGGCTTTTCTAATCTTGTTTACTTATATTGCTTATTTGCTCATTTAAGGAGCTTTCCATTGTTGTAAACATTAATTTGATTTTGTGTTTACTAATTCAATCAGGGGGATTGAATTAGTTGAGGTAATTTACTTCGGAAACAAGCTAGTTTAGCTTGGGTTTGGATTTTGTACTGGTGAACCCGTGAAAACCAGCTGGGTTCGTTGTGACCCCGTGTAAAATAACAAGTTGGAGTTGTGAGCTTATAAAATAGCTCAACTGTAATCAGTGGATTATAGTATGGACTCAAGAGTTGCTTGGGAGTGGATGTAGGTGTGGGATACACCGAACCACTATAAATCTTTGTGTGTTTATCGTGCTCTTGTCTCTATCTCTCTCTCTTATTGTGCTTTAAATTATTGCTTCACTTTTAGTACACTTATTTTTTGTAAAATTTGGTTTTAGTTTTAAAATGTTAAATTTTTTAAAGAACCCAATTCACCCCCCCCCCCCCCCTCTTGTGAAGAGGAATGGTCATTGGGAAAGGAAAGGAAATCTGGATGACAGAACAGCTGATATAAACACTGCGGCCCCTGTCCAGCTGAGGCAGAGCCTTCAGTGAGACACCCTTCGCTGGCCGCAGTAGTTCTGCACCCCTGCACCAGCACCTATCCCTACATCTTTTGCTCAGGCATCTACTGGTTTTTCTGAGACTCAGTTGGAGCAGTTGAGAGAATTATTTATGAGTCATGAATCTAAAATGAAGACTAAACTTGAGGATCAGCTTATGAGATTCAGGCAGCATTTTTACTCTTTGGAAGATCAGATCAGTGTGATAGAGTCATCCTTGAGCACATCTTCTGTTACCTTGATAAAAGACATAAGGTTGATATTTGATAAGATCAAGGATATTACAGGTGACTCTGATACCTATTCTAAGTGCAACGCAGAACTTCAAGAAAGAGTTACTGTTGCAGCTGGATTAGTTGAAAAGATGCTAAATGATTTTATGAAAATTCAAGAAAAGGCATGGGACAAATTTTAGAAGAATTGAAAAGAATTTTAAGATGATTTACTTTTGTCAATTTCAAGAAATCTTTTGTCTTTAGTTTGTACTTAGGACAAATTATGTACTTTGATGTTTTGATGTACTTTGATGTAATGATATATTCTGCAATGAATTAATGAATATTTGAATGACTTTGTATCCATTGAATGTTATCTTGAATCCTGATTGAAGCATTAATTTTGATTTTGACTTAAGCACTTCTTTCTTAACCTTTTTATTGATAACAAAAAATGGGGAGAAAGGTTTGTTTACGTTTATGCATTTGAGGTTTATAAATGTGTATAACTTATATGCATTGAAAGATGTTTGTATATGTGTTAAGTGTTAAATGAATTTAATTGGTTAGAACATATATGCATTGAATTCAAATAAACTTAATTTAGTTATCATAGGGGGAGCTATCTCATTCAGGGGTAGCTTAACTATGAGAACTTAGAACTTATTTATGTTGTCAATTTCATTGATTACTCATGCATATACTTAATGTTTTTGTCATCATCAAAAAGGGGAAGATTGTTGATCCACTTATTGATTTTGATGATTAGCAAAAGCCATGAGTATATTTTGTGTTACTAATGAAATTAACAAGTGTTTCAGGAACTTAGAAATGTTAAGTTATTCAAATGATATACAAAATTAAGTTTCAATCGATTTTTTAATGGAACATTTCAAAGTTCAGATCTTAGAGCCGACGCCCACTGTGTTTGGAGCCGACTCTAGGGCGTATCAGAATAGTTCTATATTTTTGGCATGGTTCGGAGTCGACACCTGAAATGCTAGAGCCGACTCTAACCTGAGATACAGAGAAATAATTTTCTGTGCTAGTTTTTGGAGCCAACACCTGAAGTTTCGGAGTCCACACTTGGAGTTTCGGAGCCGACACCTGGAAATGCTAGAGCCAACTATAACCTGAGAACAAAGAGTGTATATTTTGGACATCGTTAGAGTCGACCCCTCATAACTTAGAGCCAACTCCAGATCGCGTCAAGCCGACACCACAGTTTGTCGGAGCCAACTCCCCAACGGATATTTTGTTACTATTTTTAGAAACCCGACTTGGAGCCGACACATGAAAAGTTGGAGCCGACTCCAACCTGTCAGGAACGAAATTTCAAATCTGTTAGAATGGATTCCAACGATAACATTTCTTCACCTAACCCCCAACGGATATACTTCTTTGCGTGAGGAAGCATTTCAAGTACAATTTAAACGGCTATTTTCACATAATCTTGGATTAAGGGAGATTATAAAATGGCGTCATCCATTTCAAAAATGAGAGGAATGAAATAGAGAAAAATAGAGAGAAAGAAAAATAGAAATCAAAGAGGAAAATCTCTGTGCTTAAGGCCATCAATAGAAAAGAGATAGAAGAGAAATCCAAAGGAGTTCCAAGATCAAATCCAAAGGATTTTCACGGTTTTTAAAGGAAAAGAGAAAGTGCCCTAAATCTTCAACTTCTCTTCAACAAGCTTTGGTCAAGATTCAAAGTTCAAATCTGTTTAGCCTATTCAGAAGAGAAAAGAAAAAGAAGAAAAGAAGAAAAGCACAACCTTAAATCGCTTCAAAAATAGGCTTTTCTATTCTTATTTATTTACATTGCTTATTTGCTCATTTGAGGAGCTATTGATTGTTGTAAACATTTATCTGAATTGCTTGTATTTTAATTCACTCAGGGGATTGAATTAGTTGAGGTAGTTAACCTCGGGGTAAGCTAAGAGTAGCTTACGTTGGGTTGTGTGCTAGTGAACCTATGAAAACCAGCTGGGTTCGTTGTGACCCCGTGTAAAATAACAAGTTCGAGTTATGATCTTGCAAAACAACTCATCTGTAATCAGGATGATTATAGTGTGGACCCAAGAGTTGCTTGGGAGTGGATGTAGGTATGGGTAACATCGAACCACTATAAATCTCTTGTGTTTGTCGTGTTTATTACTCTCTCTCTCTCATTTACATTGTGTTTATTATTTACTGTATCTCTTCACTTATGCACATTAACTTAGTAAAATAGGTTTTTAAGTGTAAAATTTTTTAAAGAACCTAATTCACCCCTGCTCCTCTTGGGTTGCCATCTGGGCCAACAAGGGGAACTGGGTGCCCAGTTGGGTGCCCAGTTCAGATAGAGGGTGAAACTGGGTGCCTAACCAGGCACCCAGTTTAGGGGAAAAAGGAGAAACTGGATGCCTGGTTGGACATCCAATTTGAGGAAAGTGTGGAACTGGGCGCCCAACTAGGCATCCAGTTTGTGGAAAAGTGGGGATTAAGCACCCAATCAAGCACCTAACTTGGGAAAAACATGAGAAAAGTAGGTTTATTTGTAATCCAGTGGGGTTTAGAAAGAAAAGAAACAAAAGAGAAAAGGAACGGGTAGAGTTTCAGGCGTGAGAAGAAAGAAAGAAAGAAAGAAAGAAAGAAGAAAAGAGAAGGAAAGGGAAGGAAAAGCTTGGAAGTTGAGCTAATTCCAAGATAAGTTATAGCTTTCCTAGAGCTTGTATCGCTTTAGATTTTATTAGATTCTTCTATTATGAGATGATAGTAGAAGTAATCTTAAGTAGAGAAAGAGTGAAAGAAAATAATGGGATGCTAGACGTTTGAGTATGCATGCATGCATAGTTTCAGATAAACCTTAATAACCCTAATAGTTACTATATCTGTATGATGACATAGGTCAAGAGGGTTGTTTCAAAAAGCAAAAATATCGAAGTTGATCCCTAGTCAAGAGTACTATCTTTTGAGGTGAGTAGGTTTCTCATTTGGCAATGTAAGATTTATTTTGAGCTAGCATGGTGATATGCTTAATGACAAGCTGTAGTATAATATACTTAGTAGAGTATTAAATATGTTTTAAACTTAAAAAATGAGAACCTAGTATAAGATATTCTGATGCATGAGTTTTGAGGCATGAGTCTTTGACCATGGGTTTTAAAACATGAGTTTAAGCATGAGTTTTGAGCAAAAGAGCAAAGCATAAGTTCTGAGCATGAGTTTCAAGCAAAAGAATTAAGCATAAGTTTTGATACATGGGTTTCAGATGCATACATGGTATATTTGCATGGTAAAATATTAAAAAGAACATGTTTTGATGCATGTATCATCCAGAGCATTTGGGCAGATGTTGTAGCATGAGCATTGCACAATACTATTGAACCGGCACTTCCTTGCAATTTGATTGTATGATGATCACGAGGCCAGGGGTGAGCATAAGTTAGATCAAGCCTAGTGGAGCAGGTTGCAAGCAGCCCATAGGGTATGAATTATAGCTCGGTAATGAGCTGGTTACTATATAGCCCGTAGGGGCAAAGAAAAAACCTAAGGTCCTAGAGTCAAGGAACAAAAAAAGTACTTTGCTGGATGAACCTCGCAGGTAAGGGGTTCTATTTGCGCGAGGATCCTGTTATTAATTCATGCACCCGATGAGAGTACACCTACAGGAGAGCGACTGTAAGATAGTACCTCAGAGGCATCACATATAGCCCACTATTGGTTTTAAAAGGACCAATGGGCCACGCATGCCCCAATGGGGAAAGAGTTTCAAAAAGAAATGCCGATGGGCAAATTTTAAAAAGCATGTAATGTGTTTTAAAAAGGTCTTGATGGGCCAAGCATATCCCAATGGGGATGAGTTTTTAAAGAGATGCCGATGGGCAAAGTAGATTCTAGTGGGGATCAGAGAAATGAGAAAAGAAAAAAAGTCTATGCCGTATAAAAAGGATGCATATGTTTTATAATGTAATATATCATTCATGGATTTTCATATAAATGAGTTATTTTTTCAGTGAAAAGGTTATTCATAAAATATTTTAGTACTGGTATATTGTTGCAAGCATAAGTTAACTTACAAGTTATCTTTTATCATTGCAAAAATATGCATTTACCTATTTATGGAGTTGTTTTCTAGTGGAAAAAGTATTTGTATAATATTTCAATTAAAGATGTGTATAATTCAAAGAATAAGCAATATTTTATATTTTCTGATATCATGTCCAAAAGTGTATTATGTGTTTACTTATGCTATGCGTTCGTATTATATTTTGATATGATGATGTGATTCTCAATTTTTCATGGTTAGGTTATTCAGTCACTAAGACTTAGGTCTCACCTCTCCATTGTTGATATTTTATTTTCAGATTAGTGAGTCTATTTGGCAAGATCAAAAATTAGTGGGACTGGGACCCTTAGCTGATGAGATGAGGCTTGCCAGGAGCAGAGTATAAATGATAGCCTATATATTGAATTAGCATGAGGTGACCATCATGCATGTATATGTATATGTATATGTGTATATGTATAGTGAGATTTTGATGTATCATAGATCTGTTTGAAATGAAAGAAAGACTTGCATTTTTTAGAAAATTATGAGCATAATGTGTGTCTGTGAATTTTTATCAATTGTAAATGTGATCTTATAAATTACTTGAGGGTAACAGAAAAAATTATATCTCAGTAAGATGGTGTAAAATATTGAAACGATACTTAAGGTAATGTGTATGTATATTTGAGTAGGAAATAAAAAAGTTTTTAATAGGATGAGATTTTGAGAGTATACTATTTGTGATAATTTGATGAAGTTTACTATATCTTTATGGAGTACTGTATAAAGACTAAAAGTACTTTACCCTATTACCATAGATATGCATGCATTTTATCCGTGAACCAGGTAAAGAATGCCGGCAATTGAATTGGCCTTTTATTCCATATCCCATGCTTCACGTGTTACTTGCTTGATACAGAATATTCAATTTTAGGAAGTCTAATTCTTTCTTTCTTTCTTTTTTTTTTTTTTTTTTTTTTTTTTTTTTGCGAACTATATAAGACTGGTTTCTAACTATATATGGAATCGTAATCCTGAATGGTAATCAGATTAAACAACTTCAAGTGGAAGGTTTAGGTAAAAGAGCACTCAATCACTTATCCTTAAATGTTCTAGGTGTGTGGCTGGGTGCGTTTAAATATCTGAAGACATCACCGGTGGCCGGGGACAGACGTTGGTGATTCAAGGGCACATTGCATGGGCTGACGCACTTTGTTTTCATTGAATTGTTAATACATGAGTATTTCCCCTGTAACCCTAATACACCATTGACCAGGTTTATTGAAGATGGGGAGTACAGTAGTGTCTAGGCTTTAATTTTTTTATAAAATAAAAAAAAATCAATAATAATCTCATTATTTCTCCACCTTCCTCTTTAAGAAAAAGAAGTTAATTAAAAATTACATAATTAATGAAAAAAATCAAGATCCAGATCCAATTTCCGTGTCTCGAGTCGCACGGCCTCTTTAGATCCTTGTTCTTCTCTCTCACAGGAGATGATCAAGAAGCAAACCGGCCGACAGCCGAACCAACAGCCGCGGAGGCCCCGATCGATACCGCCCCCGATCCCTGCCGCGGCGAGGGGTCGATGACGATGGGAGACTAGGGCGCAGTGGCCGGCAAAGCGTGACGACGCGCTGGTGGCGGCGCGTCGGCCGTCGGGGCGAAGAAGGTACCGTTGGCGGCAGGGACTGCGATCGCCAACTTCTGGAGCTTTTGGCAGTGCCCCGGGATGCCACTAGTGAAATAGTACATAGCCGGACGCCGTAAGATTGGAATCATCAGGAGAGGAGGAGGTGACGGGCTGTGACGAGAAAGAAAGGGAGGGTCGATCGCCGAGGCGGAAGTGGTACGTACTTGTGAGACCAGAGGGCGTAGACTTGGTGGTTGGAGGGTGGCGGTACCACCCAGGAGTCGAGATCTCCCGCCTTCTACTCATGGCAGCCCCAGCACCCACTTATTAGCATTGCTGCTAGAAGTTGGAATTAAAGCCCACGAGAGCAGGCGGCATTTGGCCATGGCGAATGGGACCGTTTTCTCCTCTTCTCCTCTTCCTTTTTGTCTAGCTACAGCTCCCCGTTGCTACATCGAGCAAAGCGTGAACGTGAGAGAGAAAGAAAGACAAGGCTGAAAGGAAAGAGAAGGCCGGAAAGTGAGTCTTTTTATTTCATTGTTGGTCAGCAAAATAGCCGGCCGTTTGACGCCAGAAATATCATCTCATAATATGCACGTAAATAATAATAATAATCAGACAAATATATATTTGTGATCCTCCAATTCATCACTTAAAATTTATTTTGATTCTTAACCTCTCAGTCCTTTATATTTAAAAAATATTAAATTTCTGATGTCCTCTTGTTTGGTCAGCCGACTGAAGACAAATTGGAACTGTTGGAGGTTGTGGCATCGTTATCGGGACCGGCGGAATTCACCGTCACAGCCGGGTGCTGATCGATGGCTGGCGGTGGGATGGGGAAAGGTACGTACGGTCATCATTTCCAGCGACGGCACGTGGGACGGTTGGACAGACGCGGGAATCAAGCAACGTGTCCCGGAATCACACGCGCACATTGGCGGGTTCTCGTCCTTCGTTTTCGTTTTTCTGTACGTTTGTGTGTGTGTAATCGTATATAAAGTCAGAAACTAGAGTTCGTTAAATCATCTTTTGCTGGCAATTAAAATTTTGGCTTGGTTGGTTGGCATCACTTGTTTAGTGTATGCCACTACTAATTAAGAACAGCTAGTTAAAGGTTAATTTTGATGAGTCTTTCTGCTGAAGTTAATACATGCTTGAGCTTTCATCATCAAAGAAATTGCTGCCAATGTACTAATTACACGAGCCTTGAAACGAGTCGTACAGACATGGCACATGCATAGCATGCACTGATGGCATCCATCCTACATCCCAAGGTGGCAAACGTACGGCTATGGCTTGGATCTTTTCCAATTATTTTGAACCAGAGAGATCCAATTAAGCGAACATCAACTGTCGTGCCGTAATATATTACATGTTTTCCTCTGTCCAGTCCTTGTTATACCTAGAGTACAATTTACGAACGTTACTTAAAGCTCAATGCAGTGTTGCAGACGATCAAATAGAGCATTATATAGAACTTAGTATCTTAACCAAAGTTAATTGCACATCAGATTGATCGTTAGCTAGCCTGTTTAAGAAATCCTTGGTGAGCCACAAAATACCACTAAAGAACGAGCAACTAGCAACAGACAGTTAATTAGCTGGTCAAGAGAAGCAACGCAATCAAGGATACCGAGAAGATTTTAAGTTTGAGAGGCAATCGCCAACAAGCGAGGCACATCTTAATGGGATTATGAATGAAGTAAAGACGTGCAGGACTTGATGCCATAACTGAAACTTTGCTTCATAATTGAATGTAAGTTTGTAGCAATTGCCGAATATATCCTGTGTATTGTATCCTGGTATGATTATTTTAGATGACTGTTTAGCTCCATTAGAAAAGTTTCACCTCCAAAGCTTTACCTTTTGAGAAGTAAACGCCAGTACCCAGGACCTTCATCAATTGGAGCGAACCCCCATGATTGTTGATTCCTTTGATTTTGGATAAACACAAAAAGAGAAGGGAAAAGCAATTTGCTTTCATTCAAAATGAAACAATTCACAAGAAATAAATCTTTTCTTTCTTTTTCTTTCTTTCTTTCTTTTTGAGGGAACATAAGAAACATGTCAGATCTTTAAAGTTATGGCCATCAATATGGGGTATGTCGGGCAGGAAAGCAAACATAATGGATTTCAGTTCAAGGATCAGCCTTGTCTTGGATTTCAGTCCGAACATACAAAGAGGGTTCAGGTTCAAGATTTCATGGACAATCCTTTTCAACCACAAAAAGTAGCTAGAGCGAAATAGAAACAGAAAATTTTATGCCGTCACAAATAATGAATAATTTAACAGGGATCTAAAGTAGTTACTTAGCTATGTTTTTCAGCTGACAATAATTAATTTCTTCAAGTCCAGCCATGGAGAAGGTTTGGCGTTGAAAAGATTAGGATAGAAACATTAACGCATGATGAGTCACATTGGTTTTGCTCTCCTCTTCTGTATTTTAAACAGAAAGAGCTGAGCCAAGCCAATATCACTTCATGCGAATGCTCAAGAGAGAAATACAGCTTCTTTGCATGGCGCAGCAAAGCGTAGATGCCATTAGATTGAAATAAAACTATTGGAGGAAAGGAATCAAAACGAATGCCAAAGCTCCCAACCTCATGAAGTTGGGAGGTGGCTGCAGGACAAGGACTAGCATTGCTAACCATTTGAAAAAATACCACCCCTTGTTTCGGAATTTGAGGACTGGCATTCATAGTATCTTCATAACATGCAAAGAGGGCTGGGGGCTTCAAGATTTGTTCCACAATTTTTTAGAAACTAAAATAGTTGAAGCAATGAATTGTGCCATTCTGAGAAGAAAAATTTGTGAACGAGCTACATATTCTTTACCAACGACAGTTTCAAGCTCAGCCATGGATGAAAGTTTGGTGTTGAAAAACTTGTGAATGAAGTATACATGAGTGATATTGGTTCGGCTCGCCTCCTCTTCTGAATCTTAATTGAAAAGAGGTGAGCCGAGCCAATATCACATCATGTCTTCTTCTTCGATCTTCTCCTCTTCTCTTCGTCTCTTCGGGTGCTCAAGAGAGAACGATAACCCCCTTTATATAGCACACCAAAGCAAAGGCATCGTTGGTTTGCAATTAAAAAAAAAAAATGGAGGAATCAAACAAATGTCGAAACTCTAAAAAATACATCGGTTTGGGAGGTGGCTGATCCACTAGTACCATGTAAAGGAGGATAATGTTGATAGTGATGAAAAAAAATTAATTTAGAAGAAATGCAGTAAGATAAAATTGAAAGGAGATGCAGTAAACGAGAAATTTTTTTCATCTGAAATGGCAAAATATATCTATTTATTTTATTCACTAAATGACTTTATATAGCAAGAAACATCATCAACACAATCAGAAGTCAGCAATTAAATCCTAAAAACTAGGCTCCATGATCGATATGTTCTGCACTAGTAACAAATAAACAAACTGGTTCCTAAATAATATGACACGATAAGACTTATTCACAAATGAAAATAATAACCGGATCAGGATTAACAACCAACATCTCCCCTTAATCCTGATCTTACATAGTAGTCATTCCAAGCATGCCCCTTAATTTGACAAAAGCTTCAAACTTCAAGGTTTAGTGAGGATGTCAGCTACTTGGTCTTCTGATTTGCAGTAAACCAACTCAATTATTTTCTTGCTGACTTGATCTCTCAAAAAATGATATCGATGTCGATGTTTTGCTTCTTCCATGTGTAATGAGATTTTTTGCCAAATCTATTGCAGAGACATTGTCAACAAAAATCTTCATTGGTTCCTCCATTGGAGCATGAATCTGGTTCATTAAATTTTGCAACCAGATTGCCTGACATGCACTTGATGCTGTAGGTTGTTAATCCTATATGGTTGTTATTTTCATTTGTGAATAAGTCTTATCGTGTCCTATTATTATAGGAACCAGTTTGTTTATTTGTTACTAGTGTAGAACATGTCGATCATGGAGCCTAGTTTTTAGGATTTAGTTGCCGACTTCTGATTGTATTGATGATGTTTCTTGCCTATATAAAGGTCATTTAGTGGAATAAAAAACAGATATATTTTACCATTTTAGATAAAAGAAAATCTTCTCGTTTACTGCATCTCCTCTCAATTTTATCTTTACTGCATTTCTTCTAAATTAGTTTTTTTTCATCAGTGGTATCAGAGCAGGCATAATAAATGGTCCTGTTCAAATTTCAGTTCCTATCATGGATGGCAAAAATTACAACCGGTAAAGTATTCAAATAAGAGTTCTTTTCGATTACCATGAGTTGCTAGGTGTCGTGGAGGATGGAGTTGCTACACTTGCAGAGAATGCAAATGATGCCAAAGGAATGCCCACCGTGAAAGCAAGAAAAAGGACAATAAGGCTTTATATCTCATCCATCAAGGGATGAATGATGAAGCGTTTGAGAAGATTGCAGATGCAACAACATCAAAGCAAGCATGGGATATTTGATGATAGCATATAAAGGTGCGGAGAAAGTTAAGAAGGTAAAACTCCAAACCTTAAGACGTCAATATGAGCTCCTACATATGGAGTCGTCTAAAGCTATTGCTACTTATATTAGTCGAGTTCTTGCTTTGACAAATAAAAGCAAAATATATGAAGAGGAGTACAAAGAACAAACTAAAGTGAAGAAAATCTTATGGACACTCACACCAAAATTTGAGCACATCGTGGCACAATAGAAAAAGCCCATGATCTGTCCCAGATGACTGTTGAAGAGTTGTTAGGCTCATTAGAAGTGCATGAGAAAGAATGAATGAGAAGAAGACAGAGAAGCCGATTGAGCAAGCCTTCCAAAGCCAAGTTTCCTTCAAAGGTAATCAAGGTGGTGAAACAAGTCAAAGGCATGGTGGTTCTCGTGGTAGAAGACGGCACATGGTGTTTACTTCAACAAAAGTCATGGTGGCCATAATAATAATTTTCAAGTAGGTGGTAATGACCAAGAAAAATCAAATTTTGGCCATCAGTAGAATTCAAGAGGTCGTGGTCGCGGATGGTAGAGGAAGGTATGACAAATCTAATATTGAATGTTATCATTGTCATAAATGTGGCCACTATTCAAATGAGTGCAGATACAAAAATAGTACCCAAAAGGCTTACTATGTGCAAGGAGATGGTGATGATGTTGATGGCGATCATACCCTTTTAATGGTCACTATTGCTGATGAAACCCCAAACTACCACACATGGTTTCTTGACACCGGATGCACCAACCACATGAGTGGCAAAAGGGAGTTATTTGTTGATTTTGATGAGCCTTTCACACCAAGGTAAAATTTGCTTTGCTGATGACAAAATAATACCAGTGACTGAAAAAGAAAGAATTCTCATCAATTTAAAGAATGGGGATCACAAGTATATTTCATATGTGTTTAATGTTCCTGGCATGAAGAGTAATTTGCTTAGTGTGGGCCAATGCTTGAGGGGTATATTATGAGTATACGAGATCATCAATTCTCATTTTGGATAAGAAACGTACACTCATTCTTAAAGCTCCCTTAAGCAAAAATCGTATGTTTCAAGTTGATATTTCTAGTGGAGTTTATAATTGTCTCAATACAATTATAAAAGATGAATCTTGGCTTTGGCACTTGCGGTTTGGACATATGAATTTTCAGAGTTTAAAATTGCTTGCTCAAGGAAAGATGGTAAAAGGCTTACTCAGTATACATAAACCTGATTAGTTGTGTGAAGCCTGCACTCTTGGGAAGCATCACATAATATCTTTCACAGCAAAACAACCAATAGATAGTACTGATAAGCATTTGAATAAATACCATCTCGTAGAATTTATGATCCTACAACATAACAACCATAGAGTACATAGTTGTTTTCAAAGATGCTCGGTTGATTTGAATGGGTGGTGAGCATGTATGCTCTGATGGCAAAGATGCTTTAGTTTGGGGCAACTCCACCCCACCCCGCCTTTCTTCTTCCGAAAAAGAAGAAGAAGAAGAACAAGGAGGAAGAGGAGGAGGAGAAAGAATGAATGAATGAAAAGAAAATCATTACATATTTTTTTAAAAAAATTATTTAAACTAAAATAAGTTTTTAGTTTTAAACTTTCATTGCATTAAAATTGAAATAACTAATATGTGCGCTAACACATAAATATTTAAATTAATTGCTTTAATAATATTTTAATTATTGTATATATCAATTTTTACTGATATAATGTCATGAATTGTTAAAAATACAGCATTTTTAAAATATCAAATGTAAATTATAATAACTTAAAATTTAAGAATTAAAATATATTTTTAATAGAATTTAGATGATTTAAAATGGATATTTATCTTTATGTAAAAAAATGCTAATCTTTATGGCTAATTAAGCTCATAAAATAGAGCTTTGATATCTATTAAAATTCATAGAATCGTAGCAAATACTAGTAATCTTGGCTCATCATCCACGAACCTTTCATTAGAAACTGAACTCTAAGGTTGTGTTTGGATGGGGGAATAAGGCCTGAATAGACCCTTATTCCGCCTTATTCCCCCAAACACAATGAAAAAGAAGCATGGGCCCCACTAGAACAGCTATTCCAATCAACCCCCTTATTCTGATTTCTTATTCCATGGTATCCCATGGAATAGCTCCTATTCCCACTGCAGCTATTTCAGGGGCACCGATGAAATTAAATTAAAAATAAATTTATTTATAATGTCATTTAAATAAATTAAATAAATTTATTTATAATATAATTTAAAATTAAATAAATTTATTAATAGAAAATATAAATTAAGTATGTTTTTTTTTCTTTATTAATATAAAATAATTTATTAAGTATGTTCTTATATTATTTTATTAATAATAATTAATTTATTACCTTATTTATTAATAAATAATTTATTCAAGTCATTTTAAAAAATAAAAATTGATAAACCATTTTTATTGGAAGGGGTATCTTTGGAATTTTAAAAAAATTCTTCATCTATTCCTACTGGAATACATGCTTATACCCATGTCATCCAAACATCATTTGGAATAACACTGCATTAATTGCACTGGAATAAATACCAGATTTTCATCCAAACAGAAATCTGGAATAACAAAGGGAATAAGCTATTCCTACGGAATTGTATTCCTATTTTGGAATAACTTTTTGACATCCAAACGCAGCCTAAGAATTTATAATTTTAATTTTCTATCATTATAACAATTGTTTGTATACGGCTTCTTTTTTATTTTTATTTTTATTATTTTTCCTCTCTTTGATGATCATAGCTTTTATGCCTTCTCTTATCCCAACCTATCTATTGAAGAACACGGAAAAAAAAAAAAAAGTATACCAGCAATCAAATATCTAAGGATGGATATTTTGGACAGACTCGTTCAGAAGAAGATGGATGTAAGGGGAAACATTCAGTTTAAGATGTGCATGCTATACATGAGATGATGAGAATGGCAAAGTGGATGCATGATGTCAAAGCTTTTAAAACAAATATTTGTGGTATTATCAGCGACAGTGAAGAGGCCAATTATTGTCCTCTTGCCAATTTTAAAGCTAGAAAAGATTGGACAATAAAATTATTTATTCAATTATACTTTTATATAATATTTCAATTAGGTACCATTATATATTGAAATTTCAAGGAAATTATAGAGTTAAATAAAAGGTTGCGGACCGTCGTTAAACAATTAATCCTCGCGTAGCCTAGAGATTGAACAATGGTGAGTGGACCTCTTTGGTTTCGCTGGTCCCACCACTGAGCCGTCGTTGAAACTTGGCGAAAGCTTGAAGCTGGCGTACCCCCACCATCCCGCGAATCCACAGGTGAGACGAGACGGATTGGATTTGGACATAAACATTTATCAATTATCATAGAGGATAAGCGTTAGAAATGTCCAGATATTGCGATCGGGGTTAAAGATAATAATAATAATTCATACATCGCCTTGATATGCGTACAAATGCCCCTCCTGGCCTCCTTTGCGCCTGTTGAATGACTTTTTATCACTTTGCCGTACCAATGATGGAACTGGATGGCTTAAAGAATATGAGAGGCTGGTACTCGAGATTCCCTTCGCCTCTCCATAATTGTTCACTGTTAATGAAGTGGAGTGAAGGTAGAGACAATCAGTATAGGGATTCGATATGCCATCTTCGTGAGTCCACCGGAACCTATACCATTTTGGAAGAAACCACCGCCACCGCCACCGCCACTCTGAAAAAGCGAGGTGATATATGATGTCCGGATCGTTGACATATAACCGATGTGCTAGGGCCACCCATCGATGCTGTGCTACGTACCATGACTTGCATCATCCTCAAAAGAATTCTCCTCCCAGTGGTTGCCGGAAGGTGGAGGCGCTCGGATCGCCGCCGCCACGCGTCCCGCAATATCCGAGCACGGTGAACTGCAGCAGCTGACAGCCTTTCACGTGCATTAGAGATCCGTACGCTAAGAGGCGTATTGACCTAAATACCTATAATATTTTAAAATAAATTTATATTGAATATTTAATTTTTTTTTAAAAAATATATAATTTTAATCTATTAATAAGTTATCTAAATTAATGAATGGGGTTGATGATCTTGCAGCACCAATAACAATTCAATTTGAAATAAATTATGATATGCAACAAACATTTTTTTATAAAAAAAACTATAATATCCTAAAAATAGTTTTATATATTTATTTATTTTCAAAAGGTTATAATATATAAAATAATTTCAAATGAAGTTATATAATTTTATTCAGTTAACAAATTAATTAAACCAATGGTTTTGAAACGCTCTATATGCATGCAATACACTCATGCGCTTGTTTTCATTATCAACATCTTTACTATGCATGGCACGAAAGAGAAAACAAACGAATCTATTAAAAGATATATAAAAAAATATGGAATAAAATATATATTTTTTTAATTTTTAAACTTAGTTGTTACAATTTACTCTCTAGAAACGTAATAGATAGGTAATGCGCGAACATGCGAACAAGTTACCATGAGCCCCAAGACGACAGTCCACGTGTTCCCGTTAAGGTTTGCCAACGACTTTTTATTTATAGAGCAGGCACATTAATTTAAGGAAATTAGAGGAACATAAAAAACTTGGGTGTGCAGAAGGAAATGCCACGATCAAACTAGTTATTACCAGGCATTACTGCTCTATTACCCAGATACAGCCTTTCCATTGTGTGGGGCGAGGAGGCTTCAGATGATCAATGCTTTTAGAAATTATTCATATAAAATGGCCAGCCTTGTTGGTTATAGTTATACTCGCTCACATGGTCCCGCTGGACTCCCACTGGAGAATGGTGCCTGAACTTTTATCCTGTCGGGGATAGGATAAGATTGAGAATATGTTCGCTCTTGGGATAGAGATGATTTACTGAGAGCTTGCACAGAGACATCAAGAATCGATGCCCAAAGGAGTCTGCCCTGATAAACTGGACAGCTGGTTGACGGATAACTACCTAACATAAGCTGCAACTTTAGCCAAAGCCTATCCTCTAGCATTCACAATACCAGAAAGAGGAGTCCAACTTGTAGCTTGGCCATGAGGTCCATACAGAGACCACACTTTATTTAATTAAACACACGCTACCGTGTCAGAACATAGCTTTAGGCACATCTGTCGGCCATAGCATATTATTACTCTCCAGTTCAACTCATTTCATCAGAGGAAACAAGATCAAAGGCCTGTTAACTGGACTAGCTTAATAAGCCCCCCTCTCCGCTCTTTGGCCTGTTGCATGCGACCGAGAAGAAAACAACATTCCATGAAGGCTCCTCACAGATATATGATGCAAACCAGAACGGCCAAGAAGTAAGAAGCAATGCGACAACAAAAATGACCCCCAAATACTTTTCATATGCTCCATAAGGTAAGGACATTCCTTTGTCATTGCAGTCGAGCGACCATGAGTGGGTCACTGAAACCAACTTGCACAGAACCTTTGAATATAAGAAAATAAATAACCAGATGGGTTAGAATCGAAAATAATGGGCGGTTTTATTGATCTATGGATCTATCAATCAACATCGGTAACAGAAATGAATGTCACAACCACATTGACCATCCAATTCTTGACTGCCTTTCTCACTGATAAAACATGGAGATTATCCACGAGAGGATAAGCCCCCAAACAACACTCTCTCACCTTGCTTCCCTCAAACAGGAAATAAAATGATACGAAAATAGTGTTACTCCAATCCAACCAGTGCAGTCAGCTCTCATCCATAGCATCACTTCCACCATATCTCTGCGTCTGAACGTCCTTGTTCTCGTCCTGCCTTGAATCTGAGCCTTCAGATTCTGATGGCTTCACCACAGAGTCTTCTAGAGCCTCAAGAAAGGAAAGAACAGTGAATTTATCTGCAGGAAAGAGAAATTTTAGGTACTGCAGTAACTACACGCAGCCAAACAGAATTGAAAATAGCACCCATTAGAAACAGCAGTAACACTGAATTATTATTTTATTTTGGATCTTGGGCTTATCATTATGACTTGAAGATTTTCCTTATCCATTTCCTAGGCTCCCCATATATAGTCCATGGAACTTTTGATTTTTTTTTTCTTTTTTTTTCATTCAGGAAAGGATCCTTAGTTAAATTTTATGTCATGCTAACTAGGGTTTTCCAGGTATCATGGGAAGCACTCCGTTGACCAAGTTACCACAACCGACATATTGCTCCAGTTTTACACAGGGTTAGCAACTGGCAATTAATCAGTGGAAACATTAAACTTTGATTGCACTGCAAACTCCATGCAGACAGGTTGTAGAAATTTATCAAGCTTTGCTCAAGTACTTGTACGAAGGAATGTGTGCTACCCATTTCTTGCAACACAGGATGCTGTGCATGGTGTAACTAGGGGTGCGAACAAGCTAATAAGCTCAAGCAAACTAGGCTTAGTCAAGCCAGTTAATTTTGTAATTGAGATGAGCTTGAGTCAGCTAATTCTATTTCAAGCCAAGCTCAAGCTGCTCCCAAGCAGCTTGTGTGTGCGTGTGCATGTGTGTGTGTGTGTGTGTGTGAGAGAGAGAGAGAGAGAGAGAGTGTGTGTGTGTGTGTGTTTCAGGTCCCTCAAGATAATTCTTATGGTTATATTACAATCTTGTAATCAAAATACATTCTTTTTTACACATTAAAATATTTTTATTTATAAACAAGAACTCAACTCAAATACACGGGGTTGGCTACATGAATTTGCTTCCTCCACTATGCTCTATTCAGGACCAAGTCAACATTCAAATTATAAATAGTTATATCTTTTTTAATTATTTCTATCCATATTAGTTTAGATTTACCTCTACCTCTATCCTTACCATGAATTGTTAAAAGATCACTCTTTCTAACTGAAGCATCTAAAGGTCTACGTTGTATATGTCTAAACCACCGTAATCGATTTTCTCTCATTTTATCTTCAATTGGAGCTACTCCTATCATTTCTCTTATATGTTTATTTCTAATTCTATCTTTTAAAGTTTACCAGATATTCATCTTAACATACGCATTTTTGTTACTTAATTTATTCACATATTGTTTCAATATTGCCCAACACTCTGTTCCATATAACATAGCTGGGCTAATAGCAGTTTTATAGAATTTTTCTTTCAATTTTAATGAGATGCGCCGATTATAGAATACTCCCAAAGCACTCCTTCACTTAATCCATCCTGCTTTAACTCTATGATTCACATCTTCACCTATTTCACCTTCTTGCTGGATAATTGATCCCAAATACCTAAATTTTTCATCTCTTGGCTTGCCATCTTCACTCTTTCTTTATTTGTATTTCTACTCCCGCTAAAATTACATTTCATGTATTCAGTTTTAGTTCTACTAATCTTAAAACCATTCTAAAGCCTCTCTCAAATCTCTAGCTTAACATTTACTCCAGATTTAGTTTCATCAATCAACACTATATCATCCGTAAATAACATACACCATGGGATATCATTTTGAATATTTTGTTAATTCATCCATAACTAATACAAGAAGATACGAACTTAAGGCAGATCCTTGATGTAAACCTACAGTAATTAAAAACTCACTAATTTTTCCTATTGTTGTTTTAACAATAGTTATTGTTCTATCATACATATTTATAAACAAGAATTATAATATATAAATATAAAATATGTTAATCATATGTTTAATTATATTTTAATCTTATTCAAGCCAAGCTGAAGCCAACCAAGGCTATTAGCTTTAGCTCAGGTTCAGTATTTAAAAAGCCAGCCAAAGATGTGCTGCTCATGAATAGCTGATTTGTTTGACACACTTTCTCAACCAACATAACTCCGCCCGGTTCCAAGCCCGGGTAAAGGAGAAAGATTGCGCAACATAAAACTCCGTCAGGTTTCTCAAACATGAATCTACTAAATCCAACTATGTGAAGGACTAGGATGTTCCCAATTTGAGTGTCGATTTAGTCCTGAATAAAGCATAATGGAGGAAGCAGATTCATAAAGCTTGCCCCATGTAGTTGGGGCAAGGCTTAGATGAGTTGAGTTGAGTACTTTCTCAACCAACATCTTCACGCTGCTGTTGTGAATGGTAATCCGGTCATAGAATACAAAAGCTGATTGTGGGGAAAAATCCTTGGTTTCTTGAACTAGGAAGTAATACTTACATTTACTTGGGTTGATTCCAAACTGCAACAGGTCTATCTGTCCTGTCCGAAGCACCTACCAGATATCCAAAGAATAGTCAGGTTAGCCAAAACTTGGAAAGAGGCACTCATCTTTAATCGATGATAAAGTAAAATTCTTACATGAGTAAATGAGTCTACTTGCTGACGGAATGGTGGGGACTGCAACAATTCCATGAGATCAGCAGGAGACCAAGAACCCTGAAACAGCAGAGCGATCAAAGAATGCAATGGCAGGTCGCTATATCCCCAAAATGTTCTTGCAATTGGCCGATACCTCAGGTAAATATGAGACCAATTGTTGTTTAAGTGACAAAGTTTCAATCAGCGGTATGACTAAATCTGGCTTCAGAATATCTCCCAATCCCAGTCCTGATAACCAAAACAAGATCATAAACCGCCAGAAAAGGAGGTAATGCACACACAAACGCACACTATTAAAACATCAAAATTCAATCAGTGTTTTACCTGCATCAGGATCTTCAACAGCATCTACAGCACCAATGAAAGAAATAAGTGTCAGAAGATCACAGAATCAAAGTAGAAGATGCCTCCATGGATAGGAACAAAAAATTACCTGATGGCTGAATGCTTCTCAATATTCTCTGTAAATCTGCCAATTGTACAGGTCCAGCAGATGAGGTTACCTCACCAGCCAATTCAGCAGCCACATTTTGATCAACCAAGTTTCCAGCTCTAAATATACAAAAGCCCAAAGAAAACATCTGAATCTTTCAGAAAAGATGCAAAAATTAAAGCGGAAAAATCAACGGATACCCAATAACTGATTGAATTACAACCAACGCAAATAAATTTATAATTCCAGTAATTCACCAAGAGAAAATGCTGTCTCACTTCCCCAAATGCACAACAAAGCTTCACTTAAATATTTGAATTTAACATAAGTGAGCAATGCATGCCAAGATTGAGCAACATTTTTGATATTTCCGTGTATATCACATTCTTACACCTGATTAACCTAGCAACTCACAAACTTCTTCATAAAGGCTAATACTGGCATGCAATTTCAACTCTTTATTTTCAAGTTCCTGGCAAATGAGGATCCACAAAGCTGACCACATTCAACTCTTTTATCCACTTCTTTTTCAGATAGTGGATTCACTATGAACATGCAAGTTGCAACACTTGAACAATCCCTCCCTTACATGTAAAGTTTATCAAGTGAAACATATTTAGGAAAAGAAAAATCATTGACTACTTGCCTAATAGTTAGCTTAAACCTTGTCATCCTTCAAAGTTCAAATTACTACAAATTCTGCAATCCAACTTTTTTTGCTCAATATTCTTATGAATAGTGAAAATATCAGAGCCGATTTCAAGTTCACAAGTAAAATAGAAGAATTCTCAACACAAATTTCATCCCACTGATAATTCTTCTGGCTAAGTATGAATTAAGCAATGCAAACGAGTACGAAGTGCAATTTAAGCGATGCTGACAAAGTTATAACACAAAAAGAATAAAACAGCTCCTAGCTAGCCAAGAAACTGAATTAGAATGCATGAGCATATTCAGGGCTTATCAATATTTGTCTAACACAACAATAAGAATAATAAGACTGATTGCAACATCCCCTAGCTTGCTGACACTGTGTGCATACCTGGATGAGAGATCATCCTCGGCAGTATCTTCTGACATCTCAGACATTTGCAGAGGAACTGAAGCTTCAGCTTCATCTTCACCAATTACATCTTGTTGATTGATAAATACAGTTTAAAGAACAATTAGAGACATCATTATCACAAACTGTCACCTGAATGATTTAGACATACCTAAAGGCCGATTGATGTAGCTATTCACAGAGTTGCATATCTGTGAATCTCCATCAGCTCTTGGCTCCTGGAGTACAATGGCAGATAAAAGTCAAATATCCAAAAATATACAATAAACGGCAAATAAGCTCTTAAGAGAAAATAGGGATGTCCACAATGCAGACCTGCATCCAGACAAAGAACTTCCTATCATCAGAGCTAAACTTTAGGATGTACACTCTTTCAGAAGATTGAGTCACCTGAATAAGGGAAAACAAGAGTAAGATGCATCAGGCATGCATAGTCAACAGGTATATTGAAACTGAAATCATTGATAATATAATATGATATGAAACCTTCTCAAAAACAGCTTCATCTGGGAAGATGATCTGATCCTGTGATATCTAGAGTCATGAAAAACAAAACTCGAAAGTTCTAGAATGAAGCATCCATCAAGAAAAAAAGAACTTGAAATAGCATGCTCAGTTAACTGAAAAGGAAGCTGATATTATGACTTTGCAAGTTTCAGATCCATGACCAAAAATTATTGGAAATAGAAAAAGAAAATTGGGGTCAGTCAATAAATGCAACTGATTAGCGAATGTTGAAGCACTATGATACTCAAACAAACCTACGTACCATAAGCAAGATTTGTACACATACAAAAGAAATGCAGCCTGTGGATGAATGAATTTCTTCAAACATTTTAATGAAAGAACAGAGTATACAGGGGAAAAAAGAGTCTATCATGGAAGTGTCACAGGCAGTAGTATATGCAGATCTCTCTGTGGAAACATGAATTACATGAAATGAACAGGGGATACTTCTTCCACCGTGTTCTGGCTCCGATCAAGCCACTGAAAATGGACCAATCCTTCTTCACCCTATTCATACAAGTCCACAGAAATTTAATTTTGTTTCAGACAAATATTGGAAAGTGAAAAGTAACACAACCAAAACAGTACAAATTTCCCACAAAAAACTTGTTCTAACATTAGCTCTTACCCTTCCTATGCGGACAAGTCCTTTGCGAGTATCTGGAACCACTCGTGTTCCATCAAGGAGCATCTTGCCAGCACGAAATTCCAACATGATTTCCTGGTAATAAATAACTGTTTAGTTAAGATTTTTTGAATAAAAAAAATGAAAAGAAGGAACAAAAAATCTCCAGGATTCATGGTAGAGCATATTTCTACAAATCATTAAAAAAATAGTCCACAAATAGGCCAAACTATCTCCTTTTAAAAAGAATGCCACAGCAGTGCATCCATTAACAGCAAACACCTCAATAAAACCACATGGAAGATCTGTGGTAAATGTGCCATCTGTTTTTGATGGACAAGCTGGATTGCATCCCCAAACCCCACATAACACACGAACATCAGTTTGGAAATATAATTATTGTTTCAGAAGGCTTCTACAAAGAAGAAAATGCATAATTTTATTTTTGAAAGAAAAACCCCTGTGAATAGGATGAGAAGTGGGAAACTCCAACAAAAAGAAGAGGTCAGCTCAGGAAGGAGAAAAACATCTTTGGGCCTTTTCTCAATGAAAGAGGCTATTTCTTCCCCTGCCCCAGATGAAGAGTCAACAACTCCTTCTGATGTGACCCCTACAGATGATGATTCCCCTAACCTTGCTAAATATATTAAGATGTAATGGCACTAAAAGGTCAAGAGATAAAGAAAATAATCAAAGCTCCTCTGTACCAATGCCTTGAACATTCCAGAAACACCTTCAGTTATAAGAAAAAGAGGGGGAAAAATCTGCCCTCATGTCTTAAGTGATATTCAATACATAAAAATCAAAATTCTTCTCCCAGCATTGTCATTTGTAGTCTACCACACTCACTTTCAACACTTCCACACAAAGTGCTATGGTGCTGTTACCTATTCCCCCATTGTATAGTGAGGATAGCAAACTCCCACGTGCATTAGAAATTCAAATCTCTCCCAATTCCATATGGAAAAGGTGCAAAGCTGAGAAAGGTAAGTTCTTGATTTCACTTTCTCAAAACCTACAGATAATTCCAAGCCGCCTCTTTCCAAATAGTTTAACATGTGAGAACATTGTCTAGCACAAGACAAGAAAATACACAATCTCTAAGACCCAAGGCTTCAAAATCAAACTTTGTCATTTCAAATGAGACTTCTCCCCAGGATAAGAAGAGAACAAGACCCAAAAATAGTTTTCTTTAAAACCTAACCCTCTTAAAAGATATCATTGGTTAATTTTGTTCCTTAGAATCAGCCCCTCCATCCTGCCTCAAGTTGAAACACTCTCAAATGATCATAAAGGATGCTGAAAAGTCAGCTTGCAGACCAGCAATTAGATCTCTCTAGCAAACAAATCATGCCTATTTTCTTATTGTAGTATCTAAACGTATATTTGTTGTATGCGATCTTTAACGCAAAATCATCCCCTGCATGCTCCCCAATCTCCAACTTGCAAAGTGTTAGCACTATTTCCCCTCTAAATTCGCTATTTCCGATTGATCATCTCCACAAAACTTTGAATTTGGGAGCAACCAAATCAAGATTTGGAGGTAAGAGTCTGGGGAGACTAACTAAGAAAAATAATGGACAAAATTGATCCTAACTATGTGTAGATATTGGTTTTCCTAACCTCCCAAATCACTTTCATAATAACCACTCTCGATAAGGACCTAACAGCCCTCATCTAGTATCCTAGCCTCCCAACTCCTTTTCTTGATGAGGATAGATTCCTCATCTAAGTTTATACTGTATTAGAAACTGCAAGTTGAGCTATTTCAGAAAGCAAGGAACTATGCCTAGCTTTCCCATGCCATGTGATTGGCTAGAACTAATGTGAAAACTGGCAGACACTCTAGTCTCACAAAAAAAAAAATTTTAAAAATGTTGTCCTAAATACAACCTAGGGGCTAGGGCAGCCAACACCCCCCCCCCCCCCACACAATCCCTCTCTTCTTTCCTTTCATCTTCTTAGTTCTCTTCATCACAGTCTGTAAGGCACAGCCTAGTGTAAAAGCTCTCTTTTCTCAAGAACCCATCATTTTTTCTCTCAAATAAATATGTAGTCCCAAAAGTTAATCCAAGAAGAATAGTAGCGCCATGATACCTACTACATGGAAGAGCACACTTTGTGAAACACGTATTTTGGACTAATATTTGAAACTAGAGCCTTCATCCAACTCCAATTTAGCAAGCTTGAAGAAGGCATCATCCCTAGAAAGTTCAGTTCCATCCATGACTCTAGTTCCAACCAACTCCGACAATGACTTGGGCCTTGAAAATCTTCATTGTAGCTGCCTTTTGGTCTCTTACCATCTCATATGGGATAGTCTTATTTCAGGGCATGTAGAAGATTTTGGGCCAACCGATATAGTTGGTTGGCCATATTCTGTTTTGTGGGTTTCTATTCCTCGCTAGTTTGGGATCGGTCTTTCTAGAACATTCCCTACTTCCTAGGTGGGTATTTGTGGCTTTGTGTTGTCTATATAATCTCATGTAGTTCCTCTTTGCACGTGTTTTTTGGATATCTATTTGAGGGGATTTCAGCTTGCTCCAATTTCAACACTGGTAATACGTGAAATGATATCACATAGGCCACAATTGGGATGGGTTTGGATCTCAAAAGTCTGAAAGAATGGCCAGGTAGAAGGACAGAGAAGCCAAAGAGAAAAGAAAGAGTAAAAGAATGGAGAGAAGTTAGAGAGCATCAGGCATAGATAAAGATGCTATGGGAGGGAGAGATGTAAAGGAAGAGGGAAGCACGCACATTGGTGAGTTTCTAGAGCAAGCAGGCAAGAGAAAGAGATAGAGAGATGGGATAAGGTGGGCCCATTGCAAGGAGAAAAAGGGATGATGGAAGAGTGAACATAGGTGAAGGGATATTTGTGGAATAAATGTTTGCTTTAATAACTGAATGAGCTAAGTTTACTTGGCATGGGGAGTGTGGGAAAGATATGCATAAATAAATAGCCTTATTCTATTTTTTAATCAAATCTGATGAAAAAAATATTAGTTGATAAAATTATTAGTTGGTAATCTATTGAAAACAAGTTGCCTTGTTATCTTCGATTGAAAGCCGCCAGGTACTCCATGGTAACTAATACATTGCCCCCTTATGATATCTATGTAAATTCTAATTGATTCATGTTGGTCTTAACCATCCAGACCTTCTTTGGGACTGTAAATAGCAAACTACACATGCTTTCTCTCTCTCTCCTCACCTTGTCCATATCTAAATCTTGATTGACCTTAATTCTCCTTCTTAATAAATCAAACTCTAGAAATGGATCCACTCCCAATTGCCTCTACCCCCACCTCTCTCCTTCACTCATGCAATGGTGCCATGTTCCCCACTCATGCCTCCCCTCCAAAGAAGAAACTCCCCGTCAACCTCTTATCTCCATGAGTGCTGCATCCTCCCCCACACAAACCCACAGCCTCCCCTCTAGTATCCATGATAATCTTTTCCTTCCCATTTAAATGCTTACCTTGCTTGCATCATATGGTAAATCCAAATAAACATTGCAGCAATAATACATTATTGTGTCACTTATCCATGCTATATTAAGGAAACACGAGATGAGGTCTTTAGGTCAATCAAATTTGCTCATGTCGGAACAATTACTAATCTTTATAGTGAAATTTTATATTATATAAATTATTTTCCTGGATAAAATTGGAAAAATGCACAATATTCTCATTGGTTAAGAATCCACTTTAATTTAACAATGAGACTAGGGGGACTCTCCCTCAACAGCACTCTATATAACACCCACCCCCCCCCCCCCCAAAAAAAAATAAAAAAAAATAAAAAAATAAAACAACCCTTTGTTGCAGTCAGGAATATGAGGATTTAGATGGTTGAAATTATTTTTAGATTTTAGGCTTGTTATTTTATATATATTCTTTTTTACTATTTTTGAATGTGTTTGCCATATTTTAAGTTGTCTCGGGATAATATTGCCAAATCAAACTAAGGTTTGTGATTTAGTCTATTTACTCTCCGTTTAGAAGCCCTAAAAGGACCCATATTAGACTATTAACAGGTAGCTGGAAAGTCTTCAAATAGGAGAGTATTATTCACAGATTTGGTTAAGATTTATTACTATTTTCTTAATGTCCAACATCAAAAAGGAAAGTGAGTCAATCATCTCATAAGGCTGGCTGTTAAAGAGGTTAATTGCATGAGACTTTATGGTAAAACAGGCTGCAAGCCTCTTCTCTTCTTATTTCTGTCTTCCCTCTACTCAGCCTATTCTTCTTCTCCTCTCTTCACTTAAACTCTCTTCCTTCTCTAGTTCCAACAACCTATGTTACATTTCTGCTGTATCAAAGAAGACTCATTTGACAATTAGATTTGAATTAAGTTTGTTTCTTTTTTTTTAGATTAACCTAATTGGAACCAAATCAGTTGCTACTTGCTCCTTTGGAGCCCCCAACCAGCAGCAAGGCTATAGCACACTCCACCTCCCTCCCCACACTTAAATGTTATATCATAAGTACCATGTTGCCTTGCTTATTTGTATGTTTTTTGTATTTACCTATAATTCTTTTCATTTCTATAAACAACAAAGAATTTATTCTCTTTATTTTTAGACTTAACATAATTGCACAAGCATGAATGCTAGTAAAACACAAATGGCCTCTTTTATTGGATGTAAATGACCTTATCCAATGAAGGAAGATGCCCAGTTGCAGATCCCTCCTTAACCTAGGCTCATGAAATGATAGCATTCCTAGCACTTTAGCCTCCCTCATGTTCATAGAATTGTATCCAGCTTTTTATAACTTAAAAAGAATAAGCAATAATAAGCAGTAACAAGACAAGTTAGACGAACAATTACACAAGACTCCTAAATACAAATACTTTGCCTCTAATTCCATAAGCCACCTAAAGATTGCCTAATAAAGGTGGAATATGTCTCTTGTCCCATGCACCCCCCACACACAAACTTTTCTATTCTTAACAAGGGAACAACTTCATTCTTAAAATTCACCTCTTTTCTCCCCTCTCAAAGTAAATTCACCTTCGCACCATTTAGGTCAAGAACTTGCATTGATACACAAATTTTTGCATCCAGACACCTTAAGAAGTATCTAATATATTACCAGTTTTGACTATGGACAGAACTACACCTAAACCCAAGAATCCAGTAACTTTATTTTTACTTAACGAGATTTTTGAATTTAGAAACATTCTAGGTATCATATCTGTCAACTTGTAATTTCAAAATATCTTGAATTCCATTCAAAGCCAACCCAACCCAATTCCTTCCCTTCCTATCAAATAAAATCCGCCCCTACCTAATTGTTTTTTATTATGTGAGAATTACTCTTTCAAGTGAGATTTGATCAATTCCAGAAAAATAAGGTTAATTTTAGCTTATTGTTTAAAGCTGGACTCTCCCGTCTCATTCCTATCGCACTGCTAATGCTCCTCTTCTTCATCACGGTTCCTAACTGTCATGCACCATTACTCTGCCCCGTTCTCTCACCTGGAGGATGAGGACCCCATATCTTCTCACCTTTTCAAATACTTCCCAGATTATTTGATCTTATTCTTATCTAAGAAATTTATGTTTTATTAGTTCCTTTCTATTTTATTTATGTTATGCATATTGTTCTTATTTCTCCATCTGTATTTTAGTTCATTTTAGGCAATATTTTATCATGTGAAATTCTCTTAATTTATTAAAAATATCGTGCTATTTTTAAGTGCATTTATTTTGCTATTCATTTTCCACTTCCATGGTTTTGTTGTATATTTTTTTACTTGTTTTTAGTTTTGCATATATTGTTTATGTATATTTTTTAGTTGGCATTACTTCTTTTAGCTAAATAATTGGTGTATGTTATTTGCAAACGATATCGTGTTAATTGATGAAACTAAATCTGAATAAATGCTAAGCTAGAAATTTGGAGAGAGGCTTTAGAATCTAAAAGTTTTAAGATTAGTAGAACTAAAACTAAATACATGAAATATAATTTTAGTGGAAATAGAAATACAAATGAAGAAACGGTGAAGATTGCAAGCCAAGAGATACCAAAGAGTGAAAAATTTAGATATTTAGAATCAATTATCCAGCAAAAAAGTGAAATAGGTGAAGATGTGAATCATAGAATTAAAGCAAGATGGGTTAAGTGAAGAGTGCTTTGGAAGTATTGTATAATCGACGCATCTCATTAAAATTGAAAAAAAATTTCTATAAAACCGCTATTAGGCCAGCTATGCTATGGAACAGAGTATTGGGCAAAACTGAAACAATATGTGAATAAATTAAGTTTAACAAAAATGCACATATTAAGATGGATATGTTGTAAAACTTTAAAAGATAGAATTAGAAATAAATATATAAAAGAAATGATAGGAGTAGCCCCAATTGAAGATAAAATGAAAGAAATATACACGAAGACCTTTAGTTGCTGCAGTTAGAAAAAGTGATCTTTTAACAATCCATGGTAAGAATAGAATAGAAATAGAGGTAGACCTAAACTAACATGGACATAAATAATTAAAAAAGATATAACTATCTGTAATTTAAATGTTGACTTAGTTTTGAATACAGCAGAGTGGAGAAAGTAGATTCATGTAGCCGACCCCATGTAGTTGGGAAAAGGCTTAGATGGGTTGAATTGAGTTGAATTACTTCTTTTAGCTATCCTTGATTGCATGGTATCCATTTTCAAATTTTTATGTTTGTGCTATTTTGTTTAGTTTTATGTGTGTTTTATCATTCTATTCATTTCCTATTTTGGTTTTGTTTGGATATTATGTTTCATGTTTTTATTTTTGTATATTTATTTACTATTTTCTAATTTTATTTTTAAGTTTTCTTTGTTTCCTATTACATGTTTTAGTTTAATACATTTTATAACTTTTGTTACTCCTTCCTTTTCTACATTCGTTTGTTTTTGTATACATTTTATGTTTAAACTGTTAAGATATAACTTGTCTCCATGGTTTAAGTCTTTTTCTTTTTTTCTTGGGACATGCATTGCATGCAACATTTGTTAATATACTAAGAAGAATCATAAATACACTTCAGAATTTTGTTAAAGCACCTTTTTGTACACGTGAGTTGTAAGATGGATGAGATATAAATGTTGATCTATCATAATAAATGGGCAATTTTATCAGGTATCTGAACATGGTAAGTCAATATGTTGGACTTGTAAGATCTAGAAAAGTAGCCTTTTTCTGAGCACAAAAGGTTGATACCATAAAGTGGGTAGGGAGCAAGATAATCCAACTACTCTGAGTTAACTTACTCCGCTGGTCACTTTCTCCATCTTGTTATTACCAACCAATGGATGACCCCTTTTTCTCATTTTGCACCAAAATATATGTAAGCACACTGTCTGCTGACACCACCCAAAAAAATCTCCATCGACCCAACAACATGGCCACATGCACCTCTTGTAATCCAGCAGTAAATTGTTTTTCGCTAGAATTTACCACCTCATGCTTTTTTTACAGTCCCAAAAAACTACTCTGCACCTTCAGTCATACCTGATATCTCCACAAGAGCAGCAGCATTCTATGTCAAACCCCCAAACAACCTCAGCACCCCCCTCGCCAACCCAAAAAAAAAAAAAAAAATCAATATAATCAACCTATCCTATTCAGCCTAGAACCATCTCGGGCTTTAAATTTTTTAATTAAAAAAAAAAAGGAAAGGCTAACCCCTATTTTGGTCCCCTATACCCATTACATTCCTCAAGGGTAGACTTCAACAGGAATCAAACCCCACTCGTTCTCAAGTTTCAAGCGATGATAACATCTAAGCAAACCCCAAGGGGTTCCAAATTTTAAATTTTCATAATGCTTTTGTTAAGTGTTAAATATATTCTAGAAGTGTCATAAATTACGCAGCAAACCGGCTTTCCTATCATGCTCCAAGTTATCATCTTGATACGAAAGGAACTTCTTAAGGAATTTTTTTCCTCGCTATCAGGCAAATTTGAAGCAAGAGGGGGAACAGTGTTGAGATCAATCATAGCAGGAACATAAGGAAATATTTAAAAGCAAAAATCAGCTAGTCAAATCATGAGTACCTGCATGGGAACAACGTTCTCCATGGCTGGCGATCCAATAACTCCAGACCTAAGTTTCCATGATAAGAAACGATTCACGCTAAAGAAGTGTTGAAGTCAAACTACAAGCATTTTTAGTACAGAGAAGGAGATGGCCATAAAAGCATCAAAACTACATATAATTGGAGTTCAATAACGAGGGGAAAAATCAGTATAATCGAAGAAAAAAAAATTGGGAAAAGCATCCAAGAAATTTAGGGCTTCCCTTTCTGCAAGCAAAACCTCATAAAACCGAACAGAAGAAAAACCAAAGAACGAAATCGATGGCTTTCCTCACCTTCCAGCGGGCAAAAATCGAATCGGGGAATTGATAGAGTTTCGACGGTTCTCCGAGGACGGATGGAAGACGCCGGTGGGCTGGGTCTCGGTTTCGGGGTGCAGACCGGAGGATTCCGAGGGTTTTCGGACCCGAGGAGCGAGATTTTATTAACATTATTTATCTAACAGCGCCGGCGAAATTACGGTGACGCCCTCGTCTGGGATTTTACCGCCACGGTTTCTTACGTGGCTAAAGAAGGGGAGGTGGTCGGTGGGCCCCTCTATTTTTGTTTTTATTTTGCCCCTTCGCTTCTTCATCTAAAAAAAGTTTCTACCGGAAGAAGATAGATTTTTTACTCTTTTCCGCCCCTCCATCCCATTAAAAAAAATAGCACTAAAAAACTTAAAATTATTTCTATTATATTTATATTATATTATCATAATATATATAATAAAAAATATATAATTATATCGTATATTATAATATATAAATTAATTTCATATTATATTATAATATTTATACATACTATGATATACTATGACCTATTATGTTACATTCTATTATACTATAATAGATAATTTATAATATAATATGTAATATATAAATTATACAATAATATAATATAATATAATGTTTATTATATTACGTTTATTTTTATGTAATTTTTATTATAGGATATTATAGTCAATTTTGTATTTTTTCATATAAAATTACTTCAATCAACTATTTTCAGAGTAATTTTATGAACAAAAGTTCTATCAATTAAACATGATAATTTTTTTACAAAATTTTCTAAAATCTTAGATTTATAGAAAATATTTTTTGTAAATACTAATATATTTATCTAAAGTCGCTACAAAATTACTATAAATCCTTAAGCAAATAATTGTTCTGATTGACGTTGAGTGGTAAAAGTCCAATTAGTCTATATTATTGCTTAAAAAAATGAGCCAAAGAGTATTGAATATGATAATAAATTTATATAACATAATCAAGAATTATTTTAAAAATTTCAAAAAATATGCACATTATGTAGCATGGTGATAGAAATATTTATAGTTATGACCTTCTGAGTTTTCTTCCACATTCTTTACTTGATATATTCAATGATTGTCGTATGGGATATAGACTAGGTTTGAGAAATTTTTTAGCCTATAACTATTATTTATGTAATATAATTAGTTGGACTTGAAAATGGACTTTTTTATGTTTAATTTATATTTATAAGAATATAAATATAATTTCCTTACTAAATTATAATATTTTATTTAAAAATTTATTATTTAGAATATATATACATATGCATATGTATACACACACACACACACACATATATATGTATATATATATATGTATATATATATATATGTATATATATGTATATATATATATGTATATATATATATATGTATATATATGTATATATAT
>UESW01003891.1:700975-728547 GCA_900491605.1 Calamus simplicifolius
TTTAGATATGATTGTCCTCAACTAAAAAAGACCTACAAGAAGAAGAAAAAGCATACATTGCAACATGGAGCGACAGCGATGAATCCTCTTCCGAGGAGGAACAAAAGGAAGTTGCAAACATCTGTCTTATGGCAAATGAGGATGATGAGGAGTGTCTTGCGGCCAAAAGATCAAAACAAAAATGGTATCTTGATAGTGGCTGCTCAAGACACATGACGGGTGACAAGGATCAATTCATCACCCTTGAAGATAAAAGAGGAGGAGTTGTACTTTTGGAGATAATGGCAAAGGCCAAATTATGGGGTTTAGTAAAATTCAAATAACTCCCTCTACTTTATTGAGAATGTTTTATATGTAGATGGTTTAAAGCATAATTAATTAGTATTAGCCAATTGTGTGATAAAGGTTTCAAAGTTTCATTTGAAGCTTCTGTATGCACTGTCACTAATCCCATTGACAATAGCATTGTATTTGTTGGTAATAGAAATGGCAATGTATACTTAATTGATTTAGACAATTTGTCTACTAGTAATCATTGCTTAGTTGCTAATAATGCTAATGTAAATGAGATTGGATGGTTATGGCATCGTAGATTAGGTCATGCAAGCACACACTTAATTTCAAAATTGATTAGAATGAATTAAAGGAATTCCAAAGTTAGATTTTGAAAATAACAGAATTTGTGATGCATGTCAATTTGGAAAACAAACTAGAAATTCTTTCAAATCTAAAAATATTGTTTCTACTTCTAGGCCACTGGAGCTACTTCACATGGACCTTTTTGGACCTACTAGAACCACTAGTCTAGGAGGAAAGAAATATGGTCTTGTGATAGTAGATGATTATTCTAGATTCACTTGGGTATTGTTTTTGGCTCATAAGGATGAGACTTTCTCAATATTCTGAAATTTTTTAAGAAAGTCACAAATGAGAAAAATAACACCATAGTGTCTCTTAGAAGTGATCATGGCACAGAATTTGAAAATCATTTGTTTGAAAAACTGCATTGAAAATGGCATTCATCATAATTTTTCTGCACCTAGGACACCAAAAAATGGAGTTGTAGAAAGAAAAAATAGAACTTTAGAAGACATGGCCCGTACCATGCTATGTGAAAGCCAACTCCAAAATACTTCTGGGTGGAAGCTATAAACACGCATGTTACATTAATAGAGCCTTTTAGGCCAATCCTTAAGAAAACTCCTTATGAATTATGGAATAATAGAAAACCAAACATTAGTTATTTTCATGCATTTGGTTGTAAATGTTTTATTCATAATAATGGTAAAGATAATCTTAAAAATTTGATGCAAAATCTGATGAAGGCATATTCTTAGGATATTCACAACTAGTAAAGCCTATAGAGTATTTAACAAGAAATCATTAATTGTAGAAGAATCTATTCATGTAGTTTTTGATGAATCTTTAGCATCAAGTTCAGAAAAGATTGATGATGAGGAAGATACAAATTATTAGAAAGAGATATTGAAAAATTAAATATAGATGTATCTTCAGATCATGAACAAGAAGCTAAAGATGATGATTCACCTAGGATTGATGTTATTGATACTAATCATAATGAGGTAGATCTTCTAGAGATTGGAGATATGCCTATGGTCATCCAAAGGAATTGATTATAGGTGATCCATCTCAAGGAGTAAGAACTAGATCATCAATGAGAATATCAATAATCATCTTGCATTTGTATCTCAAATTGAACCTAAAACTTGAAGAAGCTGAAAAAGATAGTAATTGGATGTAGCTATGCAAGAAGAATTAAATCAATTTACTAGGAATAATGTATGGTCCTTAGTTGATAGACCTAAAGATCATTCAGTTATAGGATCTAAATGGGTATTTAGAAATAAATTAGATGAAAATGGCATAGTAATTAGAAATAAAGCTAGATTAGTTGCAAAAGGATATAATCAAGAAGAAGGAATTGATTTTGATGAAACTTTTGCACCTGTAGCTAGATTAGAAGCAATTAGATTATTACTTGCATTTGCATGTCATATGAACATAAATTTATTTCAAATGGATGTTAAAAGTGTATTTTTAAATGATTTTATAAATGAAAAAGTTTTTGTGGAACAACCACCTGGTTTTGAAGATCATGAATTTTTAAATCATGTTTTTAAATTGCACAAAGCACTATATGGTTTAAAACAAGCACCTAGAGCTTGGTATGATAGGTTAAGCAAATTTCTGATTGAAAATGATTTTTAGAGGAAATGTAGACAAAACTTTATTTTTGAAAAGAAAAGACAAAGATTTATTAGTAGTACAAATATATGTAGATGATATTGTATTCGGTGCTACTAATTTTCTTGTGTCAAGAGTTTGCTAAGTTAATGCAGGGTGAATTTGAATGAGCATGATGGGAGAACTCAACTTCTTCCTAGGACTTCAAATCAAGCAAAGCAAGAAGGGATTTTCATCAACCAAACAAAGTACACAAAGAAATTCTTAAGAAGTTTGGAATGGAATCAATCAAACCCCTTGGAACACCTATGAGTCCTTCATGCAAATTAGACAAAGATGAAGACGGTAAGAAAGTAGATCAAAAATACTATAGAGGTATGATCGGATCTCTACTTTACTTAACTGCAAGTAGACCTGATATGTTTGCTGTTTGTCTATGTGCTAGATTTCAATCAGAACCTAAAGAATCTCACTTAATTGTGAAAAGAATCTTAAGATATTAAGTGGAACTAAAAATGTAGGATTATGGTATTCTAGAGACTCAACACTGAACTTTGATTGCATATTCTGATTCTGACTATGCTGGATGTAAACTAGATAGAAAAAGTACAAGTGGTGCATGTCAATTTTTAGGAAGTAACTTAATCTCTTGGTTTAGCAAAAAGCAAAATTCGGTTGCATTATCTACTGCTGAAGCAGAATATGTTGCAGCTGAAAGTTGCTGTGCTCAAATCCTTTGGATTAAGCGACAACTTGAAGATTATGGCATAACACTTGATAAAACTCCTATTAGATGTGATAATACAAGTGCAATCAATTTAACTAAAATCCAATCCAACATTCAAAAAAAGCACATTGAAATTAGATATCACTTCATTAGAGAACATGTAGCTAATAAAATTTGTCTTGACTATGTTAGTACTGAAGAACAATTAGCTGACATATTTACAAAACCTTTGAGTGAAGAGAGATTCTGTTATCTTAGAGGTGAATTAGGAATTTGTGATCCTTTGGAATGATTTTGAAACTCTTAAGGAAGGTTTATCTAAATTTCCATCATTTCTTGAGATTTCTCTCATGATTTTAAGGACAATTTATCTAGACATTTGAGTAATTTGATTCATCATATTCCAAAGATTTTATCAAAATTTATTGAGTTTATTTCGACTAGTTTCGGATGTCTGAAACTCTATTATTTTCTCTGAAACTATCTGTGGAGTCGACACCTCAATTGTGGAGTCGACACCTTGTCTGTGTCGCTCTCTGTCTAGGACCTTGGAGCCGACACCCGATTAAGCGAAGCCGACTCCAGTTCAAGCGCTAACTGTGTTAGCGACTTGGAGTCGACACCCGACTTTGCGGGAGTCGACACCTGATAGCCCCAAATTGATTTTATTAGGGCAGAGTGACACCTTCTTATTTCCAATCATTTCCAAACATTATCCAAAACCTCTCCAAACATCCCAAAGCCTAAACTCCCTCAAATCAACCATTCCCTAAGATTTCTATGGCACCTAAGCGTAGGGGAACGGTCCTTGGTGCTCCCGTAACTACCCAGAAGCGTACGGCTCGGCATCCCGTCCATGAGCCATCCCCAAGCGATGATTCCTCTCAACCCATTCGGATAACCCTAGACACTCCTCTCCTCAGGTAGATACCCTTGCGGGGCGTATGATTACTATGGGAAGAAAAGTGGATTTTGATTTCTTTGAGACCGAGGGCTTTTCTATTGGAAGACAGATTAAAGAGCTCAGCTGGAACAAGATATGTTCTTTGGATGTTCCCACTTACCTAGCCCTAGTTAAGGAATTTTATTTAATTTATCAAGGGGAGATGGTGGGATAATCAGTTCTGTAAGAGGGAAGAGAGTTCATCTTACATTTCAAAGTTTAGGAAATCTTTTGAGCATCCCTGTCACTGGGCTTGTAGCTGATATTCACAGTGAAAGATCTGATGCATTGTCAAGGATGTTAGGTAGAGAAGAAACTGAATTTGAAGAAGTAAGGGCTAATCAGTTGCCCTTGGAGCTTAGATTATTACACAACATATGTAGTAGGATCTTTTCCCCAAGACTGGTCGTTTTGAGTATGTCTCAGAACGAGACATTGTGGTTATGGACAATGTCTTGACGGGTCAGCCGATTAATCTTGCTGGGATGATGATATGGTATATGGCTAAGGCTGGGGGCAAAAGGAGATCTTCTTTGCCTTATGGGATGATTTTAACTATGGTTTTTAGAAGTCAAGGTATTGTGATTTCTGACAATGAGCCATCAAAGAACCTTAGACACACATATTATTATAGCTTGCTACTGTGCACAGGATGGGGTTCGTAAAAGTGAATGGTCAATGGGAGAGAAAGGCCATCTGGATGAGAGAGCCGCTGAAATTAGGACTTCTGCACCATCTGAGGTTGGTCCATCAGTGAGGCATCCTTCACCAGAGCCTAACAGATCTTCACCACCTCCAGCTCCTGCTCCAGCTCCTGTACCGCCACCTATGTCATCTATTGGATTTTTAGATATTCAGTTAGAGCAACTCAAAAGTTTATTTGCTACTCACAAAGAAGAAATGAAAACAGAGATTGATAACAGTTTGATGAACTTAAGAGAATTGTATTACTCTTTGGATGATCGAATTGGTAAGATTGAATCCACCCTTGGAGCCTCCGTAGAATCTTTAAGGAATGATATCAAAAATATTTTTGAAGAACTTAAAGATATTGATGGAGATTCAGAGACTTACTCCAAATGTAGTGCTGAGCTTCAGGACAAGATTATGACTGCATGTGCATTTGTTGATAGAAGACTAAAGGAATTTGTTAGGACTCAAAGTGATGGGATGGGAAAAATTATAGAAGAATTACAAAGACTTCTTGGAGTTAATTTTGATTATCTTGTAAAGAAGTTTCTTTAATGTTATTAAAATATGATGTAATGAAGTTCAGTTTAGTTCGAAATGTTGATGTAATGAAGTTTCCTTTTGTAATATGATGTAATGCTTAACTTTGTGAAGTGTGTAATGAACCTTTTGATACTTAATGAATATCATTTGATCTTTGAAGCATCTCTTAATTTTGTCATCTAATTTGAAACTTCTTAACCTTTTGTTGATTAAAAAAAAGGGGGAGAAGTAATTGCTAATCGTATATGCATTGAGTAATTAGCATTTATAGATGCATTGAAAGTTACAAAAAGGAAAAGTAATTAGCATTTATAGATGCATTGGAACAAATAAGCTTAATTTGGCATCTAATTAATTGCATATAGGGAAAAGCAATTGTCATATATGTATTGAAAGGAGAATACATGTTAAATTTGATATAACTGATTAATTGGTATCAAACATTAAAAGTTTTCTGTTCAAAAGGAAGAATAGATATTAAATTAAGTATCATAAGGGGAGCTACCTCATTTAGGGGGAGCTTATCTGTAAGGGATAAATATTTGAGAAATTTGATTTGAAAACCTTATTATTTAAATCATGCATATACTCAATGTTTTTATAATTATCAAAAGGGAGAGATTGTTGACCCAATTATTGATTTTAATGATTAATAAATGATATGAGTATATCCATTATGTTTCTAATAGATTTAACAAGGGTTTCACGCATTAAAAATATTTGATCAATCAAAATGTATAAAGAAACTTGTTTTGAATCAAATACCAGAAGTATTTTTTCAAAATTCAGAGCCTGGAGTCGACACCTAGATGGTCTGGAGCCGACCCCATGGCGGATCATATGTTTTCCTAATTTTTGGCACGGTCTGGAGTCGACACCCAAAGTTTCAGAGCCAACTCCAACCTGAGACACCGAAAAGCGTATTCTGTTTTAGTTTCCGGAGTTGACATCTAGATTTTGGAAGCCGACACTTACAGTCTCTGGAGCCGACTCTAACCTGAGAAGAGATAGTGTGTTATTTTGAGCATTTTTAAAGACGACACCTTATGGATTCCGGAGTCGATACCCGAAAGCGGCGAGCCGACACTCAATTTTTTGGAACCGACTCCTCAACGAACTTTTACTTTCTATTTTTGGATACTCGTCATGGAGCCGACACCTGAAAAGTTGGAGCCAACTCCAATCTATCAGGAACGGACTTTTTATCTGTCAGAACGGACTCCAACGGTAAGATTTCTTCTCACCTAACCTCTAACGGCTATTTTCTTTATGTGTAGAAGAATCCAAACATCTTCAACAGCTAGTTTTCCCACCTAAACCTGGATTAAGAGATCTATAAAAAGGAAAAAAGAAGAAAAAAAAAAAGAGAAGAGACAGACTAAAAAATCCGAAAGATCTCAAGGAAGAAAACACAGAGGAAAAATTCAAAGAGCAAATCCATCAATCTCAAAGAGTCCAAAGGAGAGATCCAAAAGCTTCTCAAGAGAAAATCAAGGAGATTTCCACCCCAAGAAGAAAGAGAGCAAAAATCCCCAAATCCTCATCATCTCATTCGAGCTTGCTGTGAAGAATCTGAGCTGAGGCCCGATTCAATCCTTCAAGAGAAAGATGAAAAGAAGAAGAAGAAAAGCACATATTCAACAAGCTTCAATCAGGCTTTTCTAACCTTGTCTATTTAAATTGAATATTTGCTCATTTAAGGAGCTATCTTGTATTGTAAACTTCATTTTTATTATTGTAGTTCAATCAAGGGATTGAATTAGTGGAGGTACTATACCTCGGGACAAGCTAAGGACAGCTTGTGTTTTGGGTTGTGTGCTGGTGAGCCCGAAAAACCAGCTGGGTTCGTTGTGATCCCGGTGAAACAACAAGTTTTGAGTTGTGAGCTTGCAAAACAACTCGGCTGTAATCAATGAGATTATAGTGTGGACCCAAGTGCTACTTAGGAGTGGACGTAGGTGTTGGTTACATTGAACGCTATAAAATCTGCGTGTTTGTAGTGTCTTGATTTCTCTCTCTCTCCTTTAACTGCCTGCGCTTAGCTTCGATTAACTCCATTCACTTGCATACTTTGGCATCATTCTATCTAATTCAAAACAGAATTTAAATTTTTAAAGAACCCAATTCACCCCCCCTCTTGGGTTGCCATCTGGGCCAACAATTTAGTTATTTTTATATTTTAAAATAGGTGGATTGATTTGGATTTATTAGTTTTAAGGTTTTAGAAAAATTTTCTCTTCCTTTCATCAAAATTTATCCTTCTCTTTGGATTCACTCTTCTAACTATTATTCAGTTACCGATATTTGCGATTCGGTTTGACAGCAAGCTTCGTATGGAAAGAGAAGTAATTTCATAAACAAAAAGAAAAAAAAAGGTTTAAAACACTCATCTTCTTATTTATGACATTGTCTCTTTGTTATTCATGCATGATACCTAAGGAAGGGAGCAGTATATCAAATGGAACAACAATAAGAAATTAGAGATAGTTTGGACCGTAATTTCTTCTTATTTGGGCAAAGAGTTGCAAGATATTAAGGAGTTCATTTTGTTCAGAGTCATTATCAAAAGGAAGGGTGAAAAAGGGAGAAAAAGATATAGGATTAATTATAGCAATTTGAACTAGATGCAGGATAAAATCATCACTATACCGATTAACGTGCGAAGCCGAACCATCTTTTTATCTTTGCAGGGCCAAGCCACTTCCATCCTCAGCAAGGCTGAGCCATCTTCATATCTCGACAGGACTGAGGATCCTCTTCTCAGCTTGAGCATCGTTACCATCTCATACCACGTTGAATATTTTGGAGGACGAATCCCTTTGATCACAAAGTTTCAGAGTAATCTTCCTTAAACGAAATGGGAGTCAAATATGATCCTCCAATCGTGATTAACAAATTTCAAACTCCTGATAAGGCCGATCAACTACCGATCCTATTACTAACAGGATTATGGTCGTATTCGCTTCTAACTTCCCAAAACACGCACAAGAATTCAGGTAACTAATTGCCATCTCAGCAGTGCTAAAAGGCTAAGTCCCGAGATCCCCCATGTATATTTTTCAGGCTCTCATACTCGTATGTCCTCTAAGGACGGCTCAAAGCAGAAACCATTGCAGCATCCTTCTGTGAGAGCCTTCTCCTTTTTTTTCTGATTGATGAAGGTTCTTACTGATTTGGATATCAAAGGATCTTTCACAGAGATCATCCCCTGTGATTCCTGTCCAAGAATTATTTTGCAGGTCCATCGAATGGGAAATTATCACCTAGATCAAAACCAACTTCGTTCTTAGACCAAAGAATGAGAATCAGTAGCAACAGAACCAAATGAAGAATAGAAGAGTAACTAGAGAGGAATATGGCCAACTAGGATAATGAAAAATTGAATTAGATAAGAAAAATAGAAACATTTATAAATATAGGTAAAAAATAAGTTAATAAGAAGAGAAAAAATAGATAAAAATGATATAACATAGAATGTTTATTTTTTCTCTTTTAAAAACTTTATGAATATAATTTATAAAATTATGAGGCACTACTCAATGCAATAGCTAAATGAAGGGTAACATATGAGCACAAAGGCGTTGTTGTTTTTTTTTTTCGAATTGCTAGTATTTTTTTAAAGTACAGACGAATAATTACATTAATCCCGTGCAAGTCAGCCTTGAAAAATCAGAGTATAAAATAGCTAGCATCTTTAATTGGCACAAGGTCCTTGGTGATGGTTTATGGTTTATAATTGCTAGCTAAACGGTATTTTAAAGCGCGAGAGAGAAGAAGAAGGGGGGGGGGTGTTTTTTTTTTTTCGGAAAAGGTGGGCGATCACACCAGTCTAGTGCGAATCAGCCCAGATATATCAGAAAATAAAAGCTGTTTAAGTACAATGGGACAGGAATCACCCTGTTTCCATAACCAAAAACCAGAAAAAAGAACCGCAACACCTGCAATCCAGTCAGCCGTCGTGTTGGCCTCACGATAGACATGACGAATCTGGAAGCAGGAGACCCCCCTCAAAAGAGACCATATATCCAGAAGAAGAGGATTAGTAGGAGGGAGACCGCTACAGTCCTACTGAAGCCAGCGGATGACTGTGAGGGAGTCTCCCTCTATAAAGAGACTCTATGCATGAAGGGTCCAAGCAGCATAGGAAATTCCAGCCCACCGCATACAACTCCGCCATAGGAACGAAGGAATCAAGGAGACCAAAACCTTCCGCCGCTAACATACCATCATCTAAATCTCTAATAATAAAAGTAGAGCCAGCAAGTCTGCCCCGAACACTCCCATCAAAGTTGATTTTAACATACCCTAGAGGGGAGGCTCCCAAGAAATAAAAACCATATGTCGGTTCGCTACCGAAGTAGCAGGAAAACCCCAGTGTCCATATCTGTCAAATCAAGAGCAGAGCGAGAGTAGTCAATGGAGAAAGATATAACAATCTGAGCAGTCCGCTGAGGAGGGACGGAGACATCTGTAAAGATCAACTGGTTACGGGATAACCAAATCTCGTACGCTGTAGCAGCCCAGATGGCACCCTGCTGCTACTTATTCCTTCTAATATCTCTGAGAAAAGAGATCCGCGCCGAATTGGAACTATCCTCACAGATCTGATATCCCAAAATCCTCCATATATGTCTAGCTCTGACACACTCAAAGATGGCATGGTCAATAGTTTCGTCCTCCTGACCACACAAAGGGCAGATAGCCTGAATAGACACACCCCTACCAGAAAGTAAGAAGCAAGTAGGAAAACAATTCCACTCAAGCTTCCATATAAAGAGCTGCAACCAAGGGTGGATAGGAAGCTTCCAAATCCAAGCAGCATCCCTCGTGCACAGAGATTGAGGCTTATAGCTCTTCAAAAGATCCCTGGTTGGTGCTCTCGAGAAACATGATCTCTTTCATAACCTGTATCCTCAACCCTGCCAGCAACTAACGGGATAGAAAGGATCCGACGAGCCAGCTCCTCACCGAAAAAACCATCACCGAGGGGATATACCAAGAGCAGAGATCCTGAAAAATCAAATCAGAGACTCTCATATAGCAAGTGACCTCAGAGCTGATAAAAGTAGGCCAATGCGCAAGAGGAAGATCTGTAAGCCATATATCATGAACAACATTCACCCCAGTTCCATCACCAATCATCCATGAGATATTGTTCCTGATAGCTGGTAGACGACCACTGACCTCCTTCTAGAAGAAGGAATAATTCCGAAGGAAAGAAGAAGGCATATTAAAAGGCTATTCTTCATATCTCGCATGCATTATAGAACTTCAGAAATAATGCGGGTTAAGAAGAAAACAAAAGGTATATCTAGCAAGCATAACCTCCTTTTGCACCAATAAGGACTGAATGCCAAGACCTTCATCAGATATAGGTATACATATAGTGTTCAAGGCCAATAAATGCATAATAGCTCTTCTGTTGGACCCCACCTCGAGTGCAAGCGGGAACGTTGCGAACCAAGGCAGGTTCGAGAGATTATTTTTTTCTGAAAATATCCTCAGGTCTTTGCCCTCTGCATGCCCAGAACATCCAATAGTTAGAAACAAAGTTGTCAATTTCGTTTCGTTTCGGCCGTTTCGGCCGAGACGTTTCGTTTCGGTAGCTTATCCGAAAGATAAGTTCTGCATTTTATTTCGGAAGATTTTTTTGCTCGTTTCGGTGCGTTTCGGTATATTTCGGCCATTTTCGGCCGTTTTCAGCTGTTTCAGTATGTTTCGACCGTTTCGATAAAATATATTTTAGAAACCAATTTATGAATTATTAAACATTTCAGAAAAAAATATATATATAAAATCAAAAAAATCCTAGTTACCCTATCCCCATTTTAAAAAATATATATAATAACAAAAAAAAATTCTAGTTACCCTATCCCATGATCGCATCTCTTAAAAACTCAAACTCTTTATTTTTATATTGTTATTATTATGAAGAATAGAATTATGAATAAATTTTTCATTATATATATATATTCAAATTCTTAAAACTTAAACTTTTTATTTTTATGATGTTATTATTATTTATAAGAATATGAATTATAAATAAATTATATATATATATATATATATATATATATATATATATATATATATATATATATCCGAAACGAAACATCAAATGATCCGATACCAAAATTTTATTTCATAAGCTAAATCGAAACATAATCCGAAACAAAATTGATAATCTTAATTAGAAACCGCCATCGTTTGATCGTAAAACCGGGGCGCAGCTCACAATCTTCCGTACCAGCAACTCAACTATGGCCTTTTTAACCTTGCCTCGAGGCTCGCCCCATGCCATAAATACACCGTCTCTCCACTTCGCTTCGTCTTCTCCGCTGCAAGCCTCGTCCTAAAACACTGTTCCTTGCAGCACCTGGAATCCTTCTCGGAGGTCAAAAAAAATTGGAGAATTTTCCCCCGAAAAAATGCCTCCGCAACCGGCTTCGAGGAGGCCGTCGGCCAGGCAATCTCCGGATCCCTCGAATCGGCCCGACTCCGCGAGGAACAAATCTGCAGCGATCGAGCTAGAAGCAGTCACTATAGTAAATTTAAGTTTTAACGTTATTTTTCAATGCTTTTTAGCGAAATATGATTTTTTTGAGAAGGCATCGAAAAAAGTAAAAATGCCGACCCTTTGAATAGCGTCGGTAATTTCGTTTCCGACGCTTTTGAAAGCGTCGATATATAAACATGGATGCTTTTTAAAGCGTCGGCTTTTAAACCCGTCGACGCTTTTTTAAGGGTCGGTAACATAATTGGCGACGCTTTTAAAAGCATCGGGTTTTATATAACCTACCGACGCTATAAAAAGCATCGGCATATTCAACGGTCATTTTTTTAAAAAAAAAACTAAAATTACAAACATTTAAATTAAACCTTATATTAAACTAAAATTAATGCAATTAATAATCACATTGCTTACATTAATTCCAAATTACATTTCATACATTCTTAAAATCACATTGCATACATTCTTAAATTCAAATTAAAATTTCAAATATAAATTTCATTGCATCAACTAAGAGAGTTACAAGTTAAAGTTTAACAAAATTTAAAAATACATAAAATGGAAGATCTAAAATAAAAGTAGGTGAGGTCTGTAGGAGGAAGATCGTCACCCTGTCCGCTCCGATCTGATGCTCCAGGAGCCTATAAGAATAATTAAAAAATTTAATTTGCTTAACTATCAATTACAATATATTAGATAAATAATTGATATAATATAAGAATATATATTTAATAATATATATATACCTGGTGTGGAACAAACATGTGTACGATAGATGTAAGCCGCTCAATGTGCTCTCTCATAGAATCCATCGCTGCTCTATCGGGGCACTCCTCCATCGCATCTCCTCCATCTATGCTTTATCGGGCACTCCTCCGTCGCATCTCCTCCATCTCTGCTCTATCGTCGGCACTCCTCCGTCGCATCTCCTCATCTCATGCTCAAGTCTGCGAACATCCAGAATCTGCAGCAACACGTTCATTTCTATTCATCTCAGATAACTGAGTGGGGGTGACTCCAACTCCATAACCCCTCACTCGATCATAGCGCTCCGGCCCCATCAGCTCCGTAAACACCTCGGCCTCAATACGACTACTCTGTGTAGAGTCATCAACACGCTCAGCAATAAGAGCTGTAGCTCTTTTCTGTATTAATTTAAAAAAATTAGTTAGATCTTATTGAATAATAAAATCAAATTAAAATCGTTGCATGAAATAAATTGTAATAAATAATTACATATAAGTCCCTTGACTCATCTCTGACAAAAGTGCCATCACGGTGAATATGAGTCATTCGGTAAAACTCCACCTCATCAGGTTTTCCGTCCATGCTCATCCATCTACAAGAAATATTATATTTTTGTAAAACTAAATTTGATATTGATAAAACTATTTGCATGCAAAAAGTTTTCAACATAATCCATGTGCAGAAATGAAGGAGGTTAAATATATAATTACTTAAATAAAGGACTTATGTTCCAAGGCTCAGAATTTCGGATATGTATATTAGTTTCGGATATAGCCTCTTTACATAATGGAGCAGGAGTTTGGATTGTCATCACTGAACATGTTGGTCATCTGGTCCTCTTGTTTGCTGGCTTGGCTGGATGAGACTGCCACATACTCCACATTCCTAACATAGCCTGGGGGAGCCCTCTTGTAATAGTTGAACGCACAATAACTAAGCCCCATATTCTACCACATGGTTATGCTTCATTGTAGAAATCTGGTGCATCTCGCTCTTCTATGCTCCCACTCCTACAGTGACATTACACCAAGGTGGAAAGCCCAGAGTTTCAAACCACGCCCTTTCACAATGGATATGCTTAGATGTGCAGTGCCAAATCCATTGGACCCAACTCATGTTTCACATTTTGCACCTAGCCCGCCCACTGCACTCATTATCCGTGTTTCTTACACGGAAAATCCCTCTTTCCTGCTTTTTTATCATCTGACAAGTCATAATTATATATAATTTAAATACTGGATTTTGGCCTGACTCAACAAGATCTACATGCTGTGGAGCTCATAGTAAATTCATTACCATCATGATAGAAATATCCATCTTAAAGCTCTATGAAAAGGGATTTCTCGAGGTAGTATAAACCAAACAGGAATTGGCTAGGAGTTTTTTAAAGTATACTATTTTTAAATCTTTTTTTGAAGAGCTAAGTAGCAATTCTGCATGAGTTTGTTTCTTTCAAAAAGACACTCTATCAAACATGAAGTGAGCTTTGAGGTTCGTGCGGTCTGAGCTCCGCTTCCTGTTTCTACTGTGCTTTGCGATTCGTGCTCGGCTTCTTCCTGCACTGCTCTTCGGCGATCGTCTTCGTCCCCGACAGCAGCTTCTGCGGAGGAGCTCCTCTGTGGTGCTCCCTCTCCATCTATGGCGTCCGATGGTGTTATGGGAGCCCGTGGTGGTGGGCAGAAGCCCTTCTCTTCAGGGTATGTCTGGGTCTCTTCGTCTCCGGCGCCGACTGAAATCTCTCGCCTGGAATCAGTGTTCCCGGAGGTGGTCAGCATTCCAGTTGATGAGTTGAAGATTGAGATTGTGGATTGGCAGTCCCACGCTCTCATTGTTAGATCTTTCATGAAATGGATTCCAGCGGAGGCTTATGTGAGGGAATTTCGCCGTGCCGGAATTCAGGGAGAAATCAATCCTGTTAGCCTGGCAAATCGATGCCATATATTTCGTTTCGAAGACCCAAAGGCTACGGATTTGGTGATTAATCGTCTTTGGATCATCAATGGGCAAATTATAGCTATGGAAAGGTGGAAGCCGGAGTTCGTGCCGACTGCGGATGCCACCCCATTTGCCCTGATCTGGCTCCGATTACCGAACCTCCCTATGGAATTTTGGAAGGAGGAGTTCCTAAGGAGGATTACTGAGACGGCTGGACAATTTCATTGTGTTGATCCGTCGACATTGGCCAAGAGCAGAGGAAGCTTTGCTAGAGTTTGCTTGCGGATGGATCTCCGGCGTTCTCTCCGGCCGGGCATCCGAGTTCAGGGCATCACTCAACCCTTCTGGCAGCAATTTGTCTACGAAGCTCTTGAAGGATTTTGCTCCAGTTGCGGATCTCTTCACCTGGAGGGCCCGTGCTCTGTTTCGGCTGGATCAAGCAGGGCTGATGTATCTGAGTCCCCTGCTTTCGGATCTTGGTTGACTGCCGTCCGTCAACGCCGGAATGTCTCAGGCTCGCCGGGGGAGTTGAGGAAGAAGCCTTCTTCTATGTCTAATCCGGCTGTTCCCGGCTTTGACTCAGCGGCTCAGAAGGGTAAGGAAAAGCACCGTTCTGTGGGTTCTGCTGTTGACGAATGGAGGACGCCGTCCAAGGTTGCTCGCTGGAAAGCCTCATCGTCGGCGAAGATGGTGGCTGGCTTGGACGCATCCTCCGTTGTTGCTGATGGTGAGAAGCTGCAGCCTGGGATGAAGTCTCCTCCTGGGATTGCCTCTGTGCCGGTTCCATTATCCTGTGCCGGTACTGTAGCTACTGAGACTTTTAAGCCAAAGGATGGTATTAAGTTCAGAAATGCTGGAGAAGGATCCAAATCCTACATTCCTAATTCCAATCCTTTCTCTTCTTCCACATTGGATAAGGGTTGTGGCAGTGAGCAAGGTAGCGGGGATGCTTTTCCTGGCCCTTTGAAAAGGGCTCGACCTGTTGAGAACCTTGCTCCGAGAATTAACCCTAAAAATGTAAAAGAAAGGGCAAAGGTAAAGTCACTTTGCCAAAGAACGACGAGGCTGCTCGTTACTTTCCTGTCATCCCGTCATTACTGCAATGCTCTTCTGGAGTTGATCAGGAGGTGAGTCAGCCTGGCACTGAGAGGAATGTAGGTTTGACTGTGGTGGTCTCAGATGAAGAAATTATGACTCGGCATTCGATCAATTTTGCTTCTGCTGCGGATGGACCGAAGACTGACTCTCTTTTGATGACTGATGGGGGTACCCCTTCCAGCCAGTGCCTTCCTGATATGGTTATGATGGAGGACCAGGGAGGGGTCCCAGCTTCCTCCAATAATTAATGAAGATTCTTATATGGAATACTCGAGGAGCTCGAAAGCCAGCATTTCGATCCTCTTTTAATAGATTGATGCAATTATATAAGTTTGACATTTGTGTGCTGCTGGAAACCAGATTGTCGGGTGATACCCTGACCCGGCTTCGGAGACAGATTTCCCGATCTTGGTCTTTGTATGCGGTGGAGGCTGAAGGAATGTCGGGGGGCATTCTGGCCATATGGCGTGATTCTGCAGTTTCGGTTGAGGCTTTTCATCAATGCAACCAGCAGATTGGTCTTCTTATCTCTATGGGATCCTCTGACCCCTGGCTGCTTTCAGCAGTTTATGCAAGTACGGATTATAGAGAAAGATGCATCCTGTGGGCTGAGCTTCTTTCTCTCCTTGATCAAGGGTTCCCTGCCATTATTGCGGGTGATTTTAACTGTATTACTGAGGCTAAGGAAAAACGAGGGGGTAGACGGGTATCGGCCTCAGCTGATATTAATGAATTCAATTCCTTTATTCGGTCTTCTAATCTGATGGATCTGGGGTATTCTGGAACCCAGTTTACTTGGTGTAATAACCGTCAGGGCTCAGCTTGTGTTGGGAGAGACTAGATAGAGCTTTGGCTACGCCCCAATGGCTTCATATGCATCCTGCGGTCACAGTATCCCACCTGCCCAGGATTGCTTCGGATCACTGCCCTATTTTGATCTCTACTGAGACTGATGTGCACCAGCCAAGACAGTTTAGATTTGAGCATTTTTGGACAGTCCATTCGGGGGCTCGGTCCATTATTACTCAAATCTGGCATCTTCCTATCAAGGGCAATGCTATTTACCGTCTTTCTCATCGTCTTATGCTGACCAGACGACGCCTCTCCAAATGGAATAAGCTTGAAGTGGGGAACCTGGATAGACAGATTGAGTTGGTGGAAGCTGATATTACTGCTCTTCAGGGTAAGGAGGATCTGGATGGATTTCTTCTAGAATCAGACCTTTTCTCTCTGCGAGATCTGCTTGCTCGTCACCATTCGCTGCTTCGCCAGCAGGAGATGTTCTGGAAACAGAGATCTAGAGCGCAGTGGATCTGTGAGGGGGATCGTAATACCAGATTTTTCATCAGGCTATATTAAAGCGCCGGGCAGTGAACAGAATTCGAAGACTTGTTGACACTGAGGGGATTGATCAGGAGGATTTCCATTCTATTCGGGATACGCTTCTCCAGTTCTTTCAATCCAGATGGGCTGATTCCTCTGCTGATGGGGACCCAGTGGTCAGGGTTCCTGAGTCCAGAAGGGTTTCCACACAGGATAATGAAAAGCTTTGCAGACCTGTCACTGCTGAAGAGATTCGGGAGGCCCTTTGGGAGCTTGGTCCGGACAAGGCTCCTGGGCCTGATGGTTTTCCTCCCCTATTCTATCGCCACTATTGGGACATCATTGGACCAGAGGTTATTCAGGCCATTCAAACTGTCTTCCAATTGAAGCAAATTCCCTTGGAATGGAACCGGACTCTTGTTACGTTGGTCCCCAAGTTGACCAACGCCTCTCTTCCGCAGCACTTCAGACCTATTAGCCTTTGCACTACTCTGTATAAAGTTTGTGCTCGCCTCCTGGTTGACCGTCTTCGGATTGTGATCCCCCGCCTTATTTCTATAGAGCAGGGGGATTTTATTAAAGGGCGTTCTATATCGGACAACGTCCTCATTGCTCAGGAGTTTATGCATGATCTTCAAAGAGCCCCTGTGAAAAGAAGTCTTATGGCGGTGAAGCTGGACATGGAGAGAGCTTATGACAGAATGAGCTGGACCTTCCTGAAGCGCACTCTCCAGGAGTTCGATTTTGATGATCTCTTTATTGAATGGATTATGGCATGTATTCTGAGGCCTTCCTTCTCTCTGCTCATCAATGGGAGCCCTACTGAATTTTTCCACTCTTCTGTGGGTTTGAGACAGGGATGTCCATTATCCCCCTTGTTATTTATTCTTGGTGCTGATGATCTTTCTCGTGCCTTTCATCTTGCTCAGCAGGAGAACCGGATTGTTCCATTTATGGCTGGGAGAGAGGGTCCCTGGATTTCGCATCTTCTTTTTGCTGACGACTGTATTTTTCTGGGGCAGGCTTCTATTGTTAATGCTGCTTCTTTCCATTCTATTCTGCAGCGTTATTGTCAGGCGTCGGGTCAGAGGGTAAATTTTCTAAAGTCTTCTATCTGTTTCAGCCCCAAGACCCCCATATCTACTAGGGATGCCATTATGGAGTTATCAGGTATCACAACTCGGTCGGATCACTTCAAGTATTTAGGGATCCCCATTACTGGTAGACGGGCTCGATGTTCCGACTTTGCTGAAATCGAGCGACGGGTCCGCCAGCGTATTGAGGGGTGGCAGATGACTAGTCTATCTATGATGGCTAGAATCACTATCATCCGTTCGGTCCTCTCTTCCCTTCCTGTGTATCTCCTTTCGAATGGTGTAGTGCCGATCACTTGTCTGAGAAGGATTGAGAGATGTTTCAGAGATTTTCTTTGGGCTTCTTCACAGGAGGGACATGGTATTCATCTTATTGCTTGGGACAGGATCTGCATGCCTATTAATGAAGGTGGACTGGGGATTCAATCCTTGATTGTTAGAAGAGAAGCTCTTCTTGCCAAACATGCCTCACGTTTCCTTTTGGAGCCTCATAGTCTATGGAGTTCTGTGATGCATGCTAGATACGGTGATTGGATTTCTGGTTCGATTATTATACCGCCCCGTGGATCCTCTTCCTACTGGAAGGAGATGTGTAGACACAGTCAACTCATTATGCACAATATCTCTTGGATGATTGGTGATGGCTGGTCTATTGATGCTGTCAATGATTCCTGGATCTCCGAGCTCCCCATTATGCGGTGGCCCTCCTTTATCAACATGGATATTCCCCCTAACCTTAGGGTTAAGGATCTTATCTCCTTAAACTCCCGCTCATGGCACATACCCTCAGTGACTGGGCTTTTTGGAGAGGAGCTTTCTCGTCGGATTCTATCGATGCCTCTTCTACCTGACTCCTCTGGTGACTTCAGGATTTGGCAGCGCTCTTGTCTTCCCAAGGCTCCTATTCGGGACCTTATGGATATATACAGACCGCAGGCTCAGCATACGGAGGATGCAGTTTGGATTTGGAAGCTTCCTGTTATCCCCAGGGTCCAGTTGTTCATCTGGAAGATTCTCTGGGACTGCCTTCCTACTTGCTTCCTTCTCTCTCGTCGGGGTTTGCCTATTCAGCCGATCTGTCCTCTATGCAGGCAGGTGGATGAAACTTTGGACCATGCTATTTTTTGTTGCTCCAGAGCGAGAAGAATCTGGACTTTTATGGGCTATCCTAGGGATATGGAGGATATGGCTTTCTCGCGTTCTTTATTCCTTCAGGACATCCGTAGTGGTCCTATGAGCAAGCGTGGTCTCTGGTCGGTGACTGCTTATTATATATGGATGTCGAGGAATCAAATCATATTCTCCGACGATGGGTTTTCCTTTCACAGGATTGTGAGGCAGATTAGATCATTGACTTCGGACTGTGCCCGTGCCTCTCATGGTGTTAATTTTGATTCCTCTGGCCTCTGGGGATCCCCTGCTGTCTCGACAGCGAACCATCGTACGGTTTTCATCTCTTGGGAACCCCTCCTCCAGGGTATGTCAAAATTAACTTTGATGGGAGCGTCCGCGACAGAGCTGCTGGATCTGCTTTCATCATTCGGGGCCCGATGGGAGATCTTTTGGCTGCGGGAGGCTTTGGATCCCTGGACTCTACTGTTCCTCTGTCGGAGCTTGGTGCTGCTTGGGCAGGGCTCTCTTTTGCTGTGAGGATCCTCCATGCTTCCAAGATCATGATTGAGGGGGATTCTATGACTGTCATTTCTTGGCTATCAAAGGAGAGTTGTATAGATGGTTCCTCAAACCCGATTTTGAGGGACTGTTGGGCTATGATGCGGGAGCTTGATTCAGCCCAGATTCGTCACATTTATCGTGAGGCTAACTCGGCGGCGGACTGGGTGGCGTCGTTTGCTGCTCAACATGCGGGTCCTTGGAACTGGAAGCCAGGCGACCCATGTCCTATTCTCCTTCAGCAGATTTTAATTTCTGATGCTTCTGGGCTGACTCATTCTAGATTTATATGATCGCCCGTTTGTAACCAAAAAAAAAAAAAAAAGACACTATATCAAGGTGACCTACTCTTTCCATACTAAGATTCCTCATCTCGATACTGGATATGTACTAGTACCACAGTTGTATAGCGTCAGTATGCCAGGTACGTAGGTTGGTTCAATGTACTGAGACCCGGTGAATACCAGTGCTGAGTCTCATTTCACCATTGATACAGTACGGTACACTCAACATGGGATGGTACGGCATACCAAGCTTCATACATTCTCATTCTTGATGCAAGGGTCCTCACTAGATTTTAAACAAAATCTACTGTGTCCTTATGTAAAAGTGTCATCATGTACCAGCCTACATCTATAAAGTTTCCTAAAACAACTCAATTCAGTAACAATTGTGTCCTCTTTGTGGAGGCCATTCAACTAAAAGCATCCAATTAATAATGTGGTGATTGATTGCCATCTAATATTGAGCAATTGGACTAATTTCTTTATGTCTTGGTTATTTCTGGTTAATACTAGAACCACAAGTATCATCCAACCTTCTTGGCATCATGGAAGATGGACAATTCTTCACAATTTTTGAATCTACAGAAGCAAGGACGTTACTTCTACTAACTGATGATAACATAATTCATGTCTTTATGCTTGTTCTAGTCTGGTTATGTAGGTTTAAGTGGTCTCGGCAATAATTCCACTTTCTTCCATCTAATAAGTCAATTTTCCCAATAATTTGGACAAGTTGGATGAAGAATGTCCACATTCTTTTTTTCTTTCCATGACCTCAACAATTGCCACTACAGGTTAATTTGATAGCATATAGCAGTGAGAAATTTATGAAATGAGTTCCTAAAACATGAGTTTCAAATCAAGCCATTTTGCACTTAGAACTGAGCTTCTAGAAGTGACAAAAATAATCAGATCAACCATGGTCAACTATGATTGTTCATCCTGAACCATAAGACTAGTTAGCAATTATATTATACAGATTACGTGTAGAGTCAAACAAATAAGAAAAAAGAGGACAAATCAAGCATAATTAAATGACTTATGCAATCAGATTTGACATAGAACAAGTGCAAGTACTAAGCTAATAAAAAGAATCATGTGTTAACTATCATGAATCCTGAAGTTTATAGTTTCTGAAACAAAGAAGTATATTAACGTATGCTCGAGGTCAGTTAGGGAAGAGCCATTTAATAAGTAAATGATTTGATATAAAAAATATAAATTTTTAGTTTAAGGAACATACGAACTCTTGTCTGACTCGCGCATAACTCTTGGATCCCGATGTATGGGGAACAGACAGAGATGCTCGTGCAGCTTTACCAATATTAGAATATATCTGTAAAATTAAATAAATATACTTATTATATTTTTAAAAATAAATATTTTAAAGTATCTTAAATGATTAAATAACAACATACCTGTCCCTCTCGGAGAACCAGTAATGAACCAACTCCATCCACTGATGAGGGGGTACATCAGGAGGACAAGTACCAACTACTTGCTCCTCGGTCATACCCGGCAACTTGTACTTCATCTTCAAATATGCCTTATATTCTTTCATTTTCGGTTTAGAGACTTCAATACAAAATCATGAGTGGATGGAGGTAGTACAAACTTGGACTGCAAAACAATTTAATTGTTAAGTCTAATAATTGACTTAATTAAAATAAAATAAGCTGTTTGTAAATTAAAAAATATAAAACAAAGCATAATATAACAAGTATACAAAATAAGAAATGTTTAGATTCAAATTTTTACCTGCACAACTCGTAGAATCTCAACTTTATACGTTGGAAGCATGTCATTCCATTTTGCATAACTTAGTGGACAAAGCTGATGCCTCCGTGCAACTGACCCTAAAAAGGAACTCAATAAGCTAGCGGCTTTTTTAATTGGTTGCCCCAGCTGATTGCACTCAACCACTATCTGCTCACCCTCGCGCATCTGCCATACATCCGAACTAACATGGGTCCGCGTCTGCATGTAACCCTCCCAGATTCGTCTGCATAAAAATAGATATGCATGTGTAAACTATAGTAAAAAGTGTAAAGATATTTTATCAAACTAAATAAAAAAAAAATTACCCTGAATGTGTAGCTCATCATCTCCTACACCGACAATAGGATCATGATGCCCAGAAGATGGACCTCCTACACCGACAATAGGATCATGATGCCCAGAAGATGATGGACCTGTTGTAGAATGTTGTGCCGAAGGATTGAACGCAACGTCCGGTACTGAAGAACCAGCATGAACCTGCTGTGATGAAGCAGAAGTGCGAGCCTCTGTCCGTGAGCGCGGCATAATGTCACCTATCATTTACATCAGAGTAAGAGTTAGTGAAAATAAATATTAAATTAACTGAATAATTACTAGAAATGCTTACTTGTTAGCCTAACTTGTTTCCCACTAATCAATGTAGTGAATATATTTCTTTCAAATGCACACAGATTTATCAATCACTTGTCTTTCAACATATTCATCCGCATACAGTAACAAGTATTATGAATGGATGCCTGTCAAGAAATCATCAGCCTACAGTAACATATTCACTTCCGCTGAACCAATATGTTATGGCTGTAACATAAAAATTCAGTTTCCGTCAAGATCTAAAAGCAGAGTGATCCTATGTCAAGTTGTTTCCTAACTATGTGAGCCACAGTATCTCTTGGTCATAAGTCTTGATATAGAATGTCTGTCCCAAAATTTTGATAATTTGGTTGTTTAGAGGTAGCAAGACAATGACAAAGGTTATCAGATTCTTTGAAATTTATTTTGTGGGCTGTAGGATATTTTGTTATACAACAAGGAATCTTAAATTAGATGAACAAATGAAACTAGCAAGTATTGTTAACAATAGCTCCAAGAAAACAAGTATCTTCCTAAGAGCTTTGCTTCCATATGATAGAACATGATTGCATTACTATCTTCTCCAGGAGACCAAGTTCTAACCCATACATCTGTAACTGCTGAGCAATAAAGGCAAGCTGATTGAGGAAGAGATTATAAGCTGATAGACTTGGTAGGGAAAAATGCAACAAAGACCTAGTTTGGTCTTGATAAGGGCAGGAAATGGGATACTTGCCAATGTTTTAGGAAAGAAGATACGTACCTGTATTAAATGTTGAAATGGGATACTTGCCAATTTCAACATTTAATTTCTCAAACAAAAATGAGAAAATACGTACCTGTATCCCAGATTGCAAGCTTCAATCTTTTCCCCCCAATGTCAACAATCTTTACCTTAAAATCAACACCTAATGGAAGAAATGGAATGTTAGTAGAAAAAATCAACAGTATATAGGATTGTGAGAAAGTTGCATCAAAGACATCTCATTGGAAATATGAATCTCATGAAGATGAATGTTCATAAATGCTTACTAACGGAAGAATCTAAGTCCATTCACCAAACAAAGTTTAATTCTGGAATGAAACTTACCAATCATGCTTATACCATCCTTCAAAAGAAAAAAAGAAGTGTTGAAATGATAGGTACAACTTGAGAAAACAAGACCAAATAAATAAAGGAATCTTATAGAAGCACCATTCTTCTCACAACTTATGAGAGATCAAGATATTTGAGAAAGAAAGAGTCAATCTGTGTTACCAATCTAAAAACAAAAGTTGTTGAGACAAATGCTTAATTATTTAAAAATAATCTCTATTTGTTGATGCATTATATTTATCCTTTATTTAAACCATAGTTGATGGAAACTTGCAACACTACAAGTGTTTATTATCAAATATATAAGGAGAGTACCATCTCAAATTCAATTTTTGCTTGAATCTTGTCTCAATCCATTACAACATTGTTATACCATACAAATGAAAAGAGTTCAATCAAAAATACCCAACCAAAGGAAATTAACCTTAGCAAGCAAGGCCTTATCGAAACGGTATAAATTGAATCATATTAATCAAGGTATGATCCAACAGATTTTATTAGCATTCAGTGATCCACCATCAATGTCATGTCAACTCTCTATGAGACAGTACAAAGAAACACACAAAGTAGCAATCATAAACCATTAAACCAACTTAACTATTGGTTATGTTTGCAACTAAAAAGCTGACCTACAAGGACTTTCTAGAACTAAAGAAGTTCCACACAGAGAGGGAAGAATGTAAATGGTATTTCATGTTGACTTGAAAAGATGACGCATTGGTAAGATATTCTATGTTCCTTTATCATAGCGTTCTTTCTTGGAACCACTTGCAATGTGCCAAATTAAAATTTCTTTCACATGTGTACATTAATCCTGCAAATTACAGTTTTTTAGAGACAGAGTGGTTAGCAGTGGAATTGTCATGATAGAACCAATATGTTATCTACAGATTAATGCCAGATTACCTTTTTCCTCAGAACTATGCCCAGACTGCATATAACAACCGCTTCTAAGAGCCAAAGCAATTGAGTCTCATATATTGCACTGGTGATCAAAGGTGAGGAACATATGTAGATTGGGCAGTCCTTGTACAACCAAATCTTTCTTCTAAAAAAAATAACTTTCTTAGCATATTAGAAACATCCTCAATAAGTTGACTGATACTACAAGAGTTAGAAAGGAGGAAAAATATATAGTTTACATGGAAACCCTTGCCAACCAATGAAGAGAACAGAACAGAACCGAACCCTCAAACCACAATATTCAAAGTAAATCCAACAGGTAGAAAGAAGGCTGAAACAAAAGAGTTTTTATAAGCCAGAAGAAATCTGGATATTGAGAGTACGGCCGAGGTGCATCACAAAATTTCTAAGAAAATCCACTATAGTACAAATTTAATACCAACAATAAGAATCAAGCATTATCATTTCCTTCAAATTCTGTCCTAACCAAGGATACCGTGGCATGTATGTCATCAACCGGTACAAAATTGAATGGCATTGAATGCGTATAAGTGTCATCATCTTCATCATCTTCCAACTGCTTTCCCATATCATAAAAGTCCCTCGGTTTTGTTTTAATAACAGTAGCCCAATCTTTATCTTTTGCATCTTGTACAAAAAATACTTGACGAGCTTGAGAAGAAAAAATGAATGGATCATCCTTCAATAAGGCACCAGTATGTATCAACCTTGTAAAATTTACAAGTGTAAATCCATTTGTATCCTTTTTCAAACCCCTTGATGAGTTTATATCTACCCAATCACATCTAAATAATATGACTTTAAAGATTCTGTAGTAATCTAACTCATAAATATCTTTTAGTGCACCATAATAAGTTTTTCCATCTGCTTCCACCATAACACCGCTATTCTGTGTTCTTCTAAATTTCTCACGATCTTTAGTATGGAATTTAAAACCATTGATTATGAAACCATTATATCTATTGACAACTTTGTTAGGTCCTCGAGCCAAGGCTATTAATTCAGCTAAAAATTTCTCTCCATCATCATTGATACCTAGAAAATAAAAAGGAATGTTAACAGGTTATTTGATACTAAATCTATACATATATTCTAAGTATATGTCAAACCTGTTTTGAAAGCCATTCAGGAAATAACTCGACTAACCATCGCTGTTCAATCCTTGGATTAGGTCGAGTGCCATGATTAGCTTGTCATTGAGACATTAAAAATTCGCTGCATAAAATTTACTTTATTCATTTAGAACAAAAAATAAGATATGATATTTAAACGTGAAATGCAATAAATCATACTGACCTACGATAGTCAGATATTATTTCACTATGGAGTAACACATAACGATGTGCTTGTGCCATTGATTTAGGATCCAATACAATAGTTTCAGTTTTTTCCAAGACTCTACCTGCAGTTGAAAACTTATACAATTCTGCGTTATGTACGAAATCACTATACCGTTGAGGTCTATTAAATGTTGTCTCTACATCTTGAAGATATCTTGAACAAAATGTCAAACACTCTTCAGCAATATATCCTTCTGCAATCGAACCCTCTGGATAGGCTCTGTTTCGTATATAATCTTTCAATCGCACAAGGTACCTACAACATAAATTAATTTTTAAATATAGCATAATTATGATGCTACTTTTATTAAAAATTATAGTGGATCGGTCAGTAGGATACATCAGCCTCTATGTCGTACCTCTCAATAGGATACATCCATCTATAATGTACCGGTCCACCAAGCTTAACTTCGAAGCTAAGTGAATGAGTAAATGTATCATAATAGTAAAAAATCCAGGAGGAAAAATCTTTTCCATCTGACAAAGTGTAATAGTAACATCAGACTCCAACTGATCAAGCTCTCCAGGATCAATAACTTTTGAACATAATGCCTTAAAGAATGATGATAGCCGAATTATAACTGTAATAACTTGTTTAGGCACTGATGATCTTGAAGCTATTGGCAAGATATCTTGCATCAATATGTGACCATCATGACTTTTGAGATTAGAAATTTTTATATCTTTAAGATGCACACACCTTGAAATGTTTGATGCATATCCATAGGTACTTTAATATTTTTCAATACTGCAAGAAAATAATTTTTTTCTTGAGGAGACATTGTATAAGATGCAGGAGGCAAATAAGTTCTATCATTAGCAAGCATAATGGGATGAAGCTCCGGTCGGATACCCAATTCTTTTAAATCCAATCGTGCCTTCATGTTATCTTTGGTCTTTCCATCAAGATTCAACAATGTTCAAGTAGATTATCACAAACATTCTTCTCTATGTGCATGACATCAAGATTATGCCGAATAAGATTATGTTCCCAATAAGGTAAGTCAAAGAAGATACTCCTTTTCTTCCATAAATGCTTGCTAGGCTGATTTGTACATGTTATCTGTACATCTTCCTCATTTTTTTTTCAAAAAAATTATCTAAATCTTCAAATACTTGTGCATCCATATTACTAATAGTCACTTCTTCTGACAATCCTTCTTGATCATTCCTTCCTCTTTTTGTAGAAGACTTTGAGAATTTACCATATATGTAATTAATGGAATCCATTTGTATACGAACATTAGTTCCAGAAGGTGGAATTGGTGCACATCCCAATTCTATGGTACCATCAAATAAATCTTTCTGAAAACGAAACGGATGATTTGGTTCTAACCATCGACGATGACCCATATAACAAAATTTTCCTCCATATTTTAACCAAATTGAATGTGTCGAATCTGCACAACAAGGACATGCAACCCTTCCCTTTGTACTCCAGCCAGATAAATTGGCATATGCTAGAAAATCATTAATAGTCCACAACAAAGCTGCCCGTAGTTTAAATGTTTCACCATTTGAAGCATCAATTGCATCGACACTTCCCATAACTGTTTCAATTCCTCTATTAAAGGTTGTAGAAAAATATCAATATCATTTCCTGGACCCTTATCACCTGGAATAACCATTGACAAGATAAGTGAGGATTGTTTCATGCACAACCATGGTGGCAAATTGTATGGTATTAGAACAACTGGCCAAGTGCTATATGTAAAATTTAGAGTCCAAAAAGGATTGAAGCCATCTGAAGCTAAACCCAACCGAACATTACGAATATCAGAGGCAAAATCAGAATGCCTAGTATCAAATGCTTTCCATGCTAGACTATCTGCTGGATGTCTCAACATTCCATCCTTCGTACGCCCTTCATCATGCATCTCATTAATGAAGCTATTTTCGAGGATGAATATAGCCTTTTCAATCGAGGAATTAGAGGAAAGTAACGCAATACCTTCGCCGGTTTTTTTGTTTTGTTCATTACATCATCCTCATCCTCTTCATGAGTTGTCCATCGTGAAGATCCACAAACATTACATGACTCTCGATCAGCATTTTCACCATGATATAACATACAGTCTTTCGGACAACTATG